>APFE030140203.1:0-16465 GCA_000404065.3 Pinus taeda
GTTATTCCCTGCTCGCCTTAGTTTGAGGCTGTTATGAAAAAAAGAGGTATTTTTGTCTCCTAATTTGAGCCAAAGGCATCGTGATTTCTGCCTTTGCTCTTCCTCTTCCATTCCGTTCTGTTTGTACAGCTCCTTATACAGTTCATTTTCTTTCATTTGATCTTCTTCTGTGTCTTGAACACTTTCTTTTTCTTGGTTCCACTGAGCTAGTTTCATTTGGAGATCGGTTTTTTTTTCCCTTCCTCTATTGCATATTTCCTTGCCCATTGCTTGATAGTTGTCCGGAGGAGCTTGAGCTTGGTTTCCCAAATGAAGTGAGGGGAGCCCGAAATGTCTATTGCCCAGTGATCCTTTATCAAGTTTCTGAAATCTTCACTGCTGTCCCATGCTCTGTTGTACTTAAAGGGAATTGGTCCCATATGTTTCCCTTTGTCCAAATGCAATGCCACTGGTTTATGGTCTGAAATATAGCCTTGGATAATTGTGCTTTGAATCCTTGAGAAGTTAGCCACTATTCTCTCTTGTGCCAAGATACGATCCAACCTCTCTTTTATGTTATTTTTTCTTGTTCTCTTATTTGACCATGTGAAACGCCCATTTTGGGGAGGGATGTCAACTACACTGTGGGCTTGGATGATTTCTTCTAATGCTTCTCTTGAGGGGTCTACAAAGAAATTCCCTCCCATCTTCTCTTCCGCACTCCTTATTAAGTTCAAATCTCCTCCCAGGAAGATGTTCCTTCCCTGGGCAGTCATTAGATCTGAGGTGATTGACTCCCAGCAAGAGGCTTTTTCTCTGAAGTGGGGGGGGAGCGTAGACATTATATATTGTGTATTCTTCTTTCATGGTTATATTTTGCATATCTAGTCTTGTCCACCATCTATTCTGCCTGCAGTCTTTGAGTTTCCATTTGTTTTTGTCCCAAATTGTCCCTATTCCTCCTGAGGCTCCCACTGCGCTCAGTGCTATTCCTTCATAACTTCTGCTTCTTTTCATGCTGTTTTGAAATTCCTGTTCAGTGATTTTGGTCTCCTGGAGTAGGAGGAAGTCTGGATGTTCTGATTTTAGAAGGTCTCGGACTGCATTAGCTTTTAGGGAGGAGCCCATCCCCCTACAATTTCAAGAGACCAAAATCATCATTTACTTTGTTTATTGTAGGCCCCGCTTTTCTCTTTTATCTTCTCTCCACTTCCTTTGGTCTTATCTAGATATGTATCCATTGGCTGTTGGGTCCCTGTGGCCATTTCTTTTGCAGCAGTCTCATCCCTTATCTCTTTGTTTGATTTCCTTCCCACTTTTCTGGGAGGGTCAGTGGAGGTGATGTTTTCTTTCGACTTGTTCCTAGTTAGGATTCTTCCAACTATTGGTGGAGGGGAGCTCTGGGGGGGGAGGAAGGAGTTTCCTTGGGGCCTCTCGGGGAAGGGGGATGGGAAGGGGGTTCCTCTGCAGACAGAGATTCGAAAGGATTGGAGGAAGAGGGGAAGGAAGGGCTAGATCCAGAGGGTTGGGGGGGGGATGGGGGTTTCAGAGGGTGGCTTTGAGGATGCTCCTGGAGGGGGGTTTGATTTTTTCTTCTTGACTATTTCCCATGCTTCTTCAGGAGCTTCAACATTGTTAATAGAATCTATTGATTTAGATTTACTGCATCTATTAGCAAAATGCCCATATTCATGACATACCTTGCACTTGAAAGGCAGCTGCTCGTAGTCCACTTGTTGTATGTGCGTCCACTGGTCGACTTTAAGTTTGATTGCTTTTGGTAACCCTTTTCCCAGATCAACTTCTACACATATCCATGCACATGCGTGCATGTTCTCCTTTGGTTCCGATCTGTCAATGAATTTCCCAACAGCGTTCCCGATGGCTTTCACAGATTCATCTCCCCAGCAGTGTAGAGGCAGATGGGGAAGGCGAACCCAAACAGGGACAGCGTTGGGAACATCCATCTCAGGATCGAAGTCGGGGGTCCATCTGTTGAGGTAAAGGCCTCTGGTATCCATAAAGTAAGGGCCATTTCTGAAGATAAGATTACGATCCTCCACTGATTCGAAGAGGAAGGTGAAAAACCCCCTCCCACAGAACCTTATTTCTATCTTTCCTTGGATCATCGGGTTCCAGTTCCTTTCTACCCAACATTGGACTCTGCGGGGAGAAGGCCATAGTCCCGTGAACTGGCCTACCAAACCACGTTCTGCTAAGGCAACAGCAGCTCTCCTCGGTAGGGCTGGAGGGAGCGAGACTTCCGGAATTTCATCAAGTTTTTTTATAAACTTTGAAGCTGTAGGACGGATTTTCTTCGAGGCATTCTCTGGGATGAGCGAAGCAAAAGACTTCTCCAGATCTTCCTGATCCTGAAAGGGAGGATCCATTGCGGGCTAGGGTAGCAGCGCAGATGGCACTCCAGTGGAGGCCTAGAGGGTGGGGAGGGCAGAAGGCCCAGAGGAAAGAGAGGGCAGGAGGCCCCAGGTGATCAGCAGAGGAAGGATGCAGCCTAGCAGCAGCGCTGCCAGGCGCAGGCACACAGAGGGGTCAGTTCAGAGGCGCAGCAGGGCGCGGGATCGCTAGAGCGCACAGTAGAGTGAGTGATTTTTCCGAGAGGGGCATGTTAGGTCCCTATAATACTAGTGATTACCCCATTACTATTGTAGTTGTATCCCTTATTAATATTATTGTGCCCCTATTGTCCCCATATTGTTATTACTCTGCCCCATAGAATCCCTCTATTGTTATTTTTGTGCCTTTATATTATTATTGTTAGGTCGAATGGGTTATATTGTGACTCCTTAGACTCCTATAGATAGAAAGGAGGTTTTTTCATTTGAATCATCAAAGAATCATTCATTTGTGTAATGTAAAAGAGGTTGCCCCCTCGAAGAGGCTGAATTCTAAGGCATTGATCTATCTTTTCTATCTTTTTGTGAGCTGGTTTCATAACAGTGATCATGATGATGAATATGTGGGAGACCTTTGGGTGTCTCAAATACCTTGGAATGATTGTCGAGGACTCTTTAGAGGTCAATAGAAATGGATGATTTCGATGTATGAACATCTATTGAGCATAATTGTGCAATTACGCCTCTTTGTTCCTTATTCAAAAGTTTTTTCATGCCATTAGAGTTGATTATATTCTCATGTTTCCCTGTGATACCCTTTAATTCAATTTCCTTTCCTTCCCAGAAAAATTTCAACAAAATTTCTTGCAACATTAAAATTATTGTCCCTAAAGATTGTAACCATTGGAATACTAATACAACATCCACACCACCCATTGGAATGGAAATCATTGGACTATTCAATACATACTTCCTTGGGTTTAGATTTATACTATGGAACTTCCTTGAGCAATTTATAATTTCCCTATTTGCAACCATCACTTGACATTGTGGTGCTAGATATAGAAAACAATTCAATTCCTTGGCTATCTTACAATGAATAAAATTTTGGGTACTACCTGAATCAATCAACACTATTACCTTTTTCTTCTTTATGTATCCTTTTACCTTAAGAGTTTGAGGAGTGGTAAATCATGTCAATGCATTACAATGTATTGTCAAATTCATTTCTTATTTTTCAACCTATGGTGTTGGTTCTTGGTGTATATCTTATTCTTTTTATGTTTATTACTCCTTTTCTTCCTCCTCTTCACAATCTATGTAAAATAATTTATTTTCAACACACTTATGACCTTTTTTATCACAACTATAACAAATCCCTTTTTCTCTTTTTTCCTCCAATTTTTGTGGTGTCAACCTTGTAGGTTATGGGAGACTAGGAGCAGAAACACTTCCATATATATAGTTGTGAGTGGTAGACCTCCTTGTTTCCATAATTTTTCTTTCAACATTTCTTTCCAACCTAAATGCATTCTCCAATGAATTAGTCTCCCAAAGGAAAACCTCATGTTGGATGTTATCCTTTAAAGTCCCTATGAATACATCAATCAGATGCTCCTCTGGAATATCAATTACCTTTATATTCAATCTTTAGAAGTCCTGAATGCACTCCCCAACTGAACCCCTTTGTTTAATATTTATTAGTTGGCTAAAGAAAGATTTTTTCTTTCTATCCTCATAATGTGATATCAACTCATCCACAAAAAATGCCCAACTGACAAGTTATTTATGAGAACAAAACCATCGATACCACACAAATTTATTGGGTTCTAAATATAAAAATACAATGCGTACCTTTTGTGTGTGTTGCACATCATGTAGATCAAAGAACAACTCCATCTGTAGTATCCATGTTACCAGATCCTTGCCATCAAACTTCCTCATATCGATCTTTGGAATATGATTGGTGTCCAACCCAAAGTTAAAGTCTAAAATCATGGTTCACATTCCTTTTGTTCTCATCATGAGTTTCATGGACTACCTTATCACCATTAGGAAGCATTTCTTATAGCAACTTTGTCAAACCTTCCATTTCTTCTTTTAAACCATGCTTCAAACTTTCCATTACTACTTTTAAAGTATCCATGTCCCATTTTATTTTAGCTTCTAAACCATCTATCTTAACATTCATTGCTCCCAATTCATTTTATGTTTCTCTTTCTGAGAGAAAAAAATGTTCCCTCAATTTCTATATATCATGTTGCATTTCTTCTTCTTCATGTGTCATAGTAGAGATTTATGAGGGCTTAATGGGGGAATATATATATATATATATATGTATATGTATATGTATATGTATATGTATATGTATATGTATATGTATGTATGTATGTATGTATGTATGTATGTATGGGATGCATTTTGGAATAAATTTATGATATTTATTCTTCACTATACCCTTTAAATCACTTCAAATTGATTTTTCAAACAAAAGTTATGTAAATTTAAAATACACACATTTTAAGAGCTTCATTTTGAGCTTGTTGATAAGGTTGACCTTGAAACTTTGTATCTATGTAGTTTTAGCCTCACAAGGCCTAAATTGATGTCTTATGATATCCCTATGTGTCTTCTTTCCAACCCCAAAAGTTAGACCGATATTAGGTTCTTCAAGATAAAGTTATGTCAAATCTCCCAGATGACTTGACTATGGACTGGTTCAGGAGAGAAAACTTGTACAGGATGCCACTTGTCATTGTTTTAACCTTAGGCCCTGAAAATCATACCCAAGAAAATACAGCACGTTCACTTTCAGTCACATTTTTACGAAATTTAATTATGATGTTTGAAGATAATTTTATGATGATTTTCCTTGGAACACTTGTTTGAGTTTGAATTATGTAGCATGTAGAAACCCTAACTTCCTGTAACCATATCTCCAAAAATATAGTGAACCAAGATATGAATTTGTAACCAAAATTTCATCAAGACTTTCCTTCACGTGGTACCAATTTCACAGTCTAAAGCTTCGCAAAAAAAAAGGTTAGAGTGAAAATTCCAAGATGACCTATTTGCAGCAACAAAACACTAGGATAAAGAGCTCTGATGCCAAATGTTATGTATCCATATCAAAAATAGCACAAAAACATAACAAAAGATAGATCAAAGACTATATAATAAGTCACTTCAAGGGGACAACATCCCTTTACGTCACATAAATGAACAATTCTTGGATGATTCAAATGACAAGACTTCTTTGGTATATATAGGAGTCTAAAGGGTCAAAATATATTTAAGACCTACATAACAATAATAATGTAAGAGAACAACAATAACAATAGTTGGCTTTTATGGGGCACAATAATAACAATATGGAGGCTACACTAATATATATAGAGACCTAACACTGGCTCCCAACATTTTCAAATAGGTACCCAAATTATTTATGTAAAAAATCTATAAAAAAAAAATCCTAAATATAAAATAAGTATGATAAATTTCACCATTAATATAAATCACTCTTTAATTATGTGTAATAAAAAAATTATAAATATAAAATATATAAATTTATTTGCATTTCAATTATTTCATGAAGAGAGAAAAAAGTCTATAAGTTTACCATTATTCTATTTTAGAATTATCTCCAAAAAATACTCACAAATTATCTCCTAGCAAAATACCCACAAACACACTATATATGTATAATTTTTTTTGGAAATAAAATACTTATTTAATGTTAATACAAAATACCCACACATTATCTCCTAACAAAATACCCACAAACACATTATATATGTATAAATTTTTTTGGGAAATAAAATACTTATGTGCTGTTAAGGTATTAGAAATATAGAAATACTTTGGGGTCTAAAACATGTTTTCATATATTTCTCAATAAGCTTTAGAAATACTTTGGGATTTAAAACATGTTTTTATAAATTTTTCAATGTAACATACCAGCCTAAAAGCTTTATACAATCTGGAAACTCAATTTCAAATCCATTTTATGTCCAAAATATATATATGGAATTCATTTTGTCCAAAATATATATTCGTAAATGTGTGCTGGCAATTTGGAAAAATGGTGGGGCCTAAAAAACAATCAATCAATTACCTATACTAAAATAAAATATAAGAAACAAGATAATAAGTTTTTAAAAGAAAAAAGATAACCTAATAAAATTGTAAAAGAAAGAAAATTATATAAAAAGTATTTTGTTTTTTTTAATAAATATTTATTAGTTTACTTATTTTGATAAAATAAGAAAACAAAAGAAAAAGAAATTAAACCAACCTCACTCGTAGCAATCTTCACAATGTGTCACTCATGAACATGCCATCTAAGAATATTGTGTACAGGGGGCATAAGGACCATGGATGCATATTGTTTCTTTAAGGGTTCTAAGAGATCATTGATATCCATCGTTATCTCAACCATCCTCATTAAATCTAGTGCCTTCACTGTAAAAGTGGCATAAGGTTTCTTTACTGGTTCTAAGAAATCATTGATATCCATCGTTATCTCATGCATCCTCATTAAATGTAGTGCCTTTACTAATGAGATAAAAATTATTGTTGTCTTTGCGTTATCCAAAATGATTTGCCTCTATTTCCTTTAAGTCATATCAAAATTAATGTTTTTATAGGCATTCTTCACTAGGTAGAAGATAAAACCACTACCGGCGTCGAAGACAAATTTCCAGTTGTTCTGCGCATTGGACTGCAATTCAAGGCCACCAAATTCGACCATGACCATGACCATGATCTCTTCTAGAAAATGGAAGCAACAAAGTTTGTGATATTGAAATGTGAATGTGTAAAATAATACAATGGATGTCTCGCCGAATTATTAACCAAATGTCATTGCATCACCTTCGCAAAACAACATTTATATTTATATTTGGTTTTTGTTATATAGGAATAAAAATTTTAATATTCAATTTCCATTTTTTTTAGATATGTTTTCTACATTATTATTCCAAATGTTCAAATTTAGTTTAATTTTTTTATTAGTTAGGTTAGGTTTGAATACAGTTATTTTTTAAATTAATTGTAAAAAGTTGTATATTTAATAAATATAATTTATTTTTAAAATTGAGTTGTATTTTAATAAATATAATTTATTTTTAAATTTGTAATCAATCTTTATTCTATAGTAAACAAATAGAACATGAATGCTTGTTTTAATAGAACTGAAATGCTTATTTTAATCTTGTGTGTTTCTTAACAACAAATCTTAACATGGCATGATAGGTCAATTTTGTGAACTACATATAATATTCAAATTACACTGGAGTTATCGTTTTTTTGGTGAACAAGAACATGACAGAATAACATAAAGTAGTTAGTGAAATGAGTCAAGTGCAAAGATATATATAGATATAGTTGCGTCTTTATAATATGTATATTATAGTTGCTTCTCATCTTTTTCGTATTTTTATTGACTTGTTTCTAATCAACTTTCACAACCAAAACTTAACTAGATAGCAACCCAAAAAGGAAATTCAAAATTATAAAGATAAAATAATTATAGATAAATCAATATATTTACGTAGTAATACTTTGCTGCTTAGTTTAAATATAGGGAAATTGAAATTCGGATTGTTGAAAGATGAAATTGTTATGCAACTATATCACTTTATTTAATGATAGGTTTAAGTTAGGGAATTAATTTTTTACCAACAACTAAATTAATATATCCATTGACTCATTTTTTTTGGAAAAACCAATATATCCATTAACACTCAAATTATAGCAATCTAGGTGAGTTTGTTTTGTGCTCAATATTGTAATTAATAGAAATAGAACAAAAATCAAAGTCTTTATGCATTTTGTTGAGATTTTAAATTTATTAATTCTCCATCATTTAAAAATAATAATTTAGTAATAGTATTTAAAAAAATAGTAACAATGTTGATGGAATAGTTTATATTTTAATTTTGAATTAAAATCATTATTATTTAAATAAATCTATTTAATATATTTAAAAATCTCAAACCACAACTCATACAATTTCAACAATTAACAAAAATATTTTATTATTTTATTATTAAATTTAAATTTAATACAAATCTTCACATAAAATCTTCATATATTCACACTTTAAAAAAAATAGTATATTGTAAACTATAAACAAAAGATAATGTAATAAGATAATCAAATGTAATTGGGCTAAGATAAATAAAAAATATTTTAATTTAATAAGGCATGTGAATAAAGAATATGTGGAATTACTTAAATCGGATGATTTTTTTTATAAAATTAGGTAAATATATAAATTTTCAAAAAAATTACAAACTAGTTATTTGTTGTGAACCTCAGAGGTTTAAGTTGTCTAAAAGCAATTTGTATTCCAAATAACAAAACTCTCCTTTAAAGTTATCTTTGGTTAAAAAAAAAAAAATACCAATTTATATTTCAAATAACAAAAATCCCCTCTAAAATCACCCTTCGAAAAAAATAAGAGAAAAAAATTATCTCTAAATTAGAGGCCAGAGAGAGGGGAATTAAGTTGATCCATGGATCCTTAGTGCAGTGGCATGGTAGAGAGAAAGGCATGCTAGAGAGAAAGGCATTCTTGGTGGTGTTAAAAGTGCATCAAACTCTAGAGCTTTCACTGGAATGGACGAATAAGTGATCAATGTCTTTGCATCTATTTGTAGTGCAACAATTAGTACAAGAATAATTGCACATTTTATATATCTCATATTCATCTTTGCAGTTCCTAAATTACGTCAAAGTATAACCTATAGATACCAATTGAAAATAATTAAATTCTAAGAATAGAAAATGTTGTAATACTTGACTCCAAATATAGGTGCAGATTAATGGATGAGGAAGCCCATTTGAGAATTTCAAGCCAGTTCTTTTGGACACCTAGCACCTCATATCATTCATAGAATATTAGCAAATCCTGAATCCAACTTTGATACAACCACAAATCCCAATCTCTTAACAACTTGGGCAATTTATATTGGATTTACAAATAAAATACTAGGGTGTGAATAAGAATGGTGATTTGGAGGTTACATATGTTTTTACATAATTCATTAAAAATATAGTAACATATCCAAATGTTGGCAATGATCACAAATCCCAATCCCAATCTCTTAACAACTTGGGCAATTTATATTGGATTTACAGATAAAATATTGGGGTGTGAATAAGAATGGTGATTTGGAGGTTACATATGTTTTTACATAATTCATTAAAAATATAGTAACATATCCAAATGTTGGCAATGATCTTATCCAATGGAGCTAAATCCATAATCTTCAAACCAATTAGAGTTCTCTTCCACTTCCACTTAGCCTAATATTTCTATTATAAAATAAAAAAAAAAGGAGAAACAGTAACTCAAAAAGAAAAGAAATAAATAATAATTAAAAAATATATATTTATTTAATTCTCATTTATATGAAGTAATATTAATATTTTTCATAATCCACTTTGATGGATATTTTTTTATATTTGATTGGATTTTATATATTATGTTTTAATAGAAATTAAAAAATTTAAAAGTTTTCTAATAAAAATTTATTAGGATCACAAATCATGTTATAAATCAAGATTAATTATTTTGAATTTTTTTTTAAAGTTTTTTCACAATTTTTTTTAAATCATAAAAAATCATAGCTTTTTTATTCCTTTTACTTCTTTAAAAAATCCTTTAAAATTAACTTTAAAATCAAATTAAATTAAAATAAAGGGAAATTAAACAAAAAAAATAGCAAACTATTAAAATTTAAAGAAGTTACTAAAAAACTCATAAAAAGAACCTCAACCCAATCAATTTACAAATATTAAATAAATTTAAATAATAATAATTGTTTTTTAATGTTCAATCATAAATAAATGATAAAAAAAAATTGATAAAAACAAATTAATAAACGGTTAGAAGCAAAATTAAATAGATTATACCATTTTTCAGCACAAAAAAAACGTTATATTTTTTATATTCATAAAGGGGAATTATACAGGCATATTGTTGTATGAGAAATTAAAGTTTGCAACACTGAAAATATGTTTTCAGAATCGATTTTTGGGAACACATTCTGATAGGTTGGATTTTTACCCAAAACCCCCATGGTGTTGATCCATTGAAGATAGATATATATGAGCATGATATTGAGGGATTTAGTGCCTATTGACCAGATTATATAAGTGCAAAAAACCTTCGCAGATCTATGAAAGAAAAAAGGATACATACCAGATATTCTTCATAAAGAAAGGAAATTATGTACCTAGTAGGCAGAAATCCTGGATCTTGTAGGAGAGATTGTCCTTCTTTATCTGCATTCTCCAAAATCCTTATGGGGCAAAAAGTCCCATCTTGGATAATTCATCTACTTTGTTGTTTAAGTCCCTGTTGATGTGTGTGATAGAGTAGTCCCTCCTACTGTTCCATAGAGTCGTTGTCCTGTTAAGCCATCCTTCTAGATGTATGTTTTTTATCTTGTGTTTTAATTGGATATGATCAATGATTATTTTCGAGTCCCCATAGATTTGTACATTCGGTAAATCCAGAAAGATACAGAATGAGAGAAGGCCAACTAGAGCCATCACCTCAGCTCTATTGTTTGAACTGGGTCTGCCATTCCAGTATATTTCAAAAGCATGTCCCGCTTCTGGGATGATATAAACACCACATGCGCACGTGCCAAGTTGAGCTGCACCATCGAAGAAAGCTCGTGGGACTGTTGTGGGACTCCTTGTCATTGCTTCGCTTCCTTTTTTGTTCCTGTTCTGTCCAGCTAATTCTACTTTTTTGGTCCTGTTTTGTCCAGCTCTTTCAAGAGCATTGTAATGGCAGATGATTGATTCGAAAACAGTTGAGAGAGGTTCCTTATTTGCTTTGAAAAGCAAACCATTTCTGCATTTCCAAATGGCCCATAGGGTCAATAATGGGATAGCACGCCATTCTGTTATCCAGCTACTCCATTCTATGAATGCCTCGGGAATGGATGGGTAAGAGCGATGAGAATAGCCGAAATGCACTGCGAGCTTCTGCCAAATAATCTGAGTTTGTGGACATGTGAGAAAAATATGAAAGTTGTTCTCAGAGTTAGGTCGGCAAAGTAGGCATATGGCAGGCCCACACCAATTCCGTTTTTGCAAGTTATCCCATGTGAGGTTCCTGTTATGGAACACTAACTAGGCAAAAATAATGATCTTTGTGGGGAAACCTGATTTCCAAAAAGTAGGAGGAAAAGTATTTGTTGTATATCCAGGATCAGTTAACAGTAATTGCTGATATATGTGTTTGACAAGTACAGCCGAGGAGCCATCATAACCCTTTCATATGATGAAGTCTGTGTCTGCTGACCGAAAAATACCCAGAGCACGTAAAGAGATTAATATAGAATTCCATGCGACGCCATTTCACCGAATAGATGCAATTCGATTGTTGATTTCCACATGGGAACTGCTCCAACCCATTCTCGGATGACACTGGCCCAAAAAAAGATGCCCCTGTTGTGTAGCATTCTGATTAGCCGATTGGGTATTTGTATTCTTCCAACCACTCCTGCAATTTCGTCCTTACCAATGATGATCTTTGACCTTGTCTGAAATTTCCATAAAAGATTTTGTCTGAAAAAAGATTCAAGTTTTCTAAATTCTCTCCAAGTAGCTGAGCCGAGAGGAGTAACGATGTGGTTCTCTCTAATCCAGAAAGATAAATCCTTGTTCCCCATATATTTGGCCCGAACGACCGAGCTCCAAAAGGATGATCCCATGACTGCTTTCCACATTGTTTTACATAGGAGAGCCTTCTTGAAAAGGGATAAATCCAAAATTCCCCAGCCGCCCTTTTTTTTGGTCGAGCTAGTTTGGAAAGTTTACATAGGTGGTATTTTCTCTGTTCTTTGTTGCCCCCCATATGAAATTGGCCATCATCCTATTCAGAGTGGTAATGATTGCTGATGGAATATAAAAAAGATGCGCCCATTATACCATTGTTTGCACAAGAACAGATTGAGACAAAATAGCGTGTCCACCTTTTGATAAGCATTTATATTCTCATGCATCAATTTTCCTGTAAACTGATCAGGTATTCACGACCAATCTGCCACTCGGTATCCAATACACTTCAAATAAAACCCCAAGTATGTGAGCCCATTTTGAAGAGGGATTGCTTTAATGTTGTAGAGTTGTGTGAGGAATGTGATCAGATCCCCGTTAAAATCAATGACATGAAAAGATGATTTTGTTGAGATTGCAACAAGATGATGGAGCTTAGTGAAAAGAGTCGCCTTCACTAAGTGGGCCCGCAGGCTATTTTTGGCGCAAGTCTATTTTTAGACTATGTATATTTTTAGACATATGGATCATGTCTATGGATTGCAGGTTGCTGTTTATGGATGATTGATCAAGTTGGAAAAAATAGATGGACTTCTATTTTTAGACCACAGCGGAGTGAAACCACAGCGGAGTGACTGCTCAGTCTAAATATAGAACAGTCAAATATTATTAGCTCATAATAATATTTAGACTATAAACTTTGTCTTATTCTCTTGGAGCACTTCAGGATGAGCCACGGATGTGGTACATGCAGATCCCAGAAGGAAATACGTGGTTCTTATGGGTTAGTTGAATATTTGCATGCATGACTTCAGTTAGAACTCAAGTGAGTTGAGTTTAGTGGACTAGAGGTGCAGTTGATGGAGTGTGTTCAGTTTAGCTTTGTTAAACTGGTTGTATTTAGTCTAACTGGCGAATAGACTAGAGATGAGTTGGGTGAATTAGTTATTAATTAATTTACAAGTTATTAACTCACAATACAACTAATGAATACATCAGTTAACTCAGTTGCATGTCAGTGCATGTTCAGTTCAGCAGAGACAGGTGTTAGAGAATCAGATTGCTATCAGTTGTGACTATAGTTGTGCATCAAATCTTGCACAATCAAGGGATTGAGTATGCCAATGAGTTTGCCCACGTATTTGCCCACATTGTAGCTTGTGCTCACGTGATTTTTCCAAGTAAAGACGTGGTTGCCTTGGAATTATCATCAGTTCTTGAGCAGGTATTGAGCAGCGGAGGCAGGCAAGCAGCGAAGGAGATTTTGAGCCAGTGATTGATTCAGATCTGAGCTGTATTGTGTGTAACAGAGGTGGAGATACTTGTGAGAAGTATTATGCTGTGTAATGTTACATGACTCAATCATTAATATATAGATAGTTGGGGTTTTTAGCGAGATGCTTTCCCCGGGATACATACTGTGTAATGTGTGAATGCTCTTGATGTTTTATTGTTATTGATGTTGCTATATTGATGATCAACGTAGAGGAGCTTATGTATTGTGTATGTTTTCCACAATAGTACATGATCAGGATAATCTCTGTTGAATATGTGTTAAATTATTCAAAATTTCTACAGTTTGACTTTTCTCTTTCTTAATGTCAAACTTATGATGTAATTTGATGTAAATTGATGGATCTTGATGTAATTATGTCAAATTTTCACTCATGAAGGTAGATTCATCCATGAAAAGTTAGTTTGCAACTGAATGAATGAGTTCCTAGTTTTTAGAGGCATGTTGTTCCACTGCCTAATTTGTAGTTCTCAGTTTAGAATTAGTTGGAACAACTCCTAAACTCAAGAGCTCGACCCCTAGAGACTAGGATGAGTTGTTGTTTGCCTATATCTTATGTTTTTTCAGTCATTAGCAAGGGTTGGACTCTTGTGAATGCTTTGAGCATTATTGTACATTCATCTCTGCAGTTTGGCAAAGGAATAGACTAGGGTTTGCAGCACTCTTTGGGATTCATGTGGCATTGTGTTTTTGTATAGTGCTTTCTTCTGTAATTTTGAATTCACTTATGTGTTATGTATGCCATAATCTATCTTGTTTCTTCTTAACTAAAACAAACAAGGGAAAGGGTAGAATCCATTGAAATTGTAGTGCTCTACCTAGGGTTTGCTTTAGTTTTTGATGTTTTCAGCTGTTTGAAGAGGATCCATGAGTTTTCCTACCCTCTTCAACTCCTCACTTGTCTAATCTCTCCATCTCATTCAATTTGAAGTGCCAAATCAATTGCCTACCTTGCCCCATTGAGACCTCTGTAGAACTAAGCCTCATTCCCCGCACCCAAAATCTGCCTTTTCGTTGGAGCCAACAAAACATCATTAAATTCAATCAAACTCATTTACACACATACCTAGCCTAAAATCAATCAGCATATTAGTCATCTCAGGCCCTCATTGATCATATCTTGCTGAGATTGACCAGGAGAGAGCCCTCTCCCGATCTGGTAGGGCTAGCTACCAGGTTAAGCGTGGTTTGATGTTGTCCTAGATCCTAGCTTTTTCAGCCTGAGGTAGATTTAGGCACTAACAGGACCCACATTTGTATTTATAAGAGATTGGCCACATTTTTTTACTTATCACATTTTGTTTCAGTTTACAAATTTTAAACTTCAGTATGACTACCATTTTAGGACCATAATTTTTCAAAACATAATTGATTCCCTATCCCTTAGAACGAGATCCTCCAAATTTATTTTTCCCTCAAAGGCCTTACATGGATTAAGTTGATAGCTCTGGCATGTTAGGCTAACATCTTTCCTTGCACCTAGTTATATGAATTTCCCTATGTGTAGCCTCAACAATTCATCTTCTCAAAAAAATTGATTTGCCATTGGTAAAGGCTTTTGTAGATAGAATATGTGGGAGAAAATCATAGTCATTGTTACTAGGGTTCCTTCTGACTTTTTTTCATTTTGTACATCATCTATTTATTGTAATAATATACTCACCTATATCCATGGAAATTCTTAGTAATTTATGAGTAGAGTATCAATATATCTAAGACACTAAGTGTATATAGACTTCACAACTCAAATATATCATTTCCATTTTATGATTGGTTCCCATTCCTCCTTACTATTGTTTAGTTCTACATTCATGTCAAGTCTCACACCAAGTTATTTTCTTGTGAATCACATATTCCCGATAAAATTTATTTATCTTCTAGGATGTTTCAATTTCAATTAGTTTCTTTGTAAAAATTCTTGTCACCCTGCTTTAGTGTATATCTAGTACTTTTTACCATTTATATCACCATTCCAGGCCGGTCATGGTTATGAAGCCTACCATTAGAAATTTTGTAAGCTCCTCATTTTCCCTTCATTTCTAGATAAATTATAAAATATATATCACTAATATTGGGCATCAATCTTAGAGACCTTTTTTGCTTTCTTAAACCATTGTCTCTTTTATTTTTTTTCTCTTTGTCTCATTCTCATAATAGGTTTACTATCCATCCAAGATATTTGCACACTATTTCAAAGTATATCATTTCTATTTTTTCACATCATTTGATGTGTAGTTTCAAGGAATTGTAATAATATTCTCTCAATCCGATCAATTATAATGTTACGACATCTTTTTTAAATTATTATTGTATTCCTTACATCATCAAGATACCTAGGCTATTTTAGCTTATTATATAAGTGTGTAATATTTCATGTTTTATGGCCTCGTTATAATGTCCATAGATCAGTCTCTGAGCCTACACTCTACATCATAGTTGTTCTCATGAACTCAACCTGCCCAACCACAACATAATTTTTCTTTCTTAATGTATCATATAGACCAATTATAATTTGCTTTTACTTCCTTCATGTGTCCAATTTCCTATTAGAGTCATTATCCTCAACAATTCATTCATATATAACAAATCTACTAAATATCGAAATAAACATCTATGTGTATTGCTTACACTAGCTCGCATGGAAGTAACCATGAACGAAACATAGTTTAGGCGATCATGTGTTTGAGTTCATCAATCCTTTATCTTTTGTTTTTTTTATTTCTCTCTTTCTAAGATACCACATCCTAGGAATAATAATATTGACCAAATAATATTTTAGTGCCTAACATATCTCCTCTTAATTTCCATTCAACGCTAATTTTCCATTTCAAAATACTTATTACACCTCATTTACGTCACCAAAAGGTCACATTCAAACAATGGGTTTTTAAATAAAGATAAACACCTTTGATGAATGAAAAAGGAAAAAATAAGTATAACCATAACCAATTCAAAATAAAATATCTCTATATAATCCACACATATATAAATTTTATAAAAATAACAATATCATTATCAATATTATATTCCCTAAATT
>APFE030140206.1:0-33267 GCA_000404065.3 Pinus taeda
GGTATGTGCCTTAACGAACAATGATTATGGTGTATATCAGTCAAAGTTTCACCAGCATTGTGCTCTGATCTTGTGGAGAGATAGAGTTGTTAGTAAAGGCCTTACTATGTGATAATGTTGGTTGATATGATGAGATGCACTGATACAAGCTAATAAGATAGCTTATTAGATGGCTTACCAATATTAGTCCTTATGTGAATTCTTCACTATGAGAATGTCCAAGTACCTTGTATGGATTTTGAATAACTCCCTAGTGAAGAGGGAGTGTTAAAAAGTGTAACTATATTCAGTCTTCATAATGTCTAATGTAATAATGATTTTATAAATTTCTCTGGGAAGGGAAAAAGAAATATTATTATTATATTTTGAAAGCATGGGTAAATTTATTTGTAGGTCAACCACCCATTGAGTGCTTCTAGGTTTGTCATATAGTTATAAAGTCAAAAGAGTCATTGTCATACGTGTAAGACCCCTTTGGGCATGTTGTATTTTGTAAAGAAAAAAATTATAAAGTCAAAAGTTTCATAAAGAACCTCCAAAACCTTGTTAGACAATAGCAACAAGTCGGGTGACAAGAAGAATCAAGTCGTTCTTATGGACAACAATTTGGCTTCCTAACGAGCTTATATATAAGAGACATCGACCTCACCTGAAGGATTTCCATCCAACTCTCAAGAAGTTCGATCAAGGCAAGAAAGAAGACCAAAAGAAGAGTGAAATAGAGGAAAAGAAGCTATAAAAGAAAAAAATAAATTTTGAATCTATTTTGGGCTATATCTCTTCACACGTGCGAGATCTAAGGCATCATCTTGCTACATCTAGACCGAAATTTATAGTCACAATGGAAGGTCAAAATTAGGTATCTAAAAGAGCGTTTTGCAAGCTGAATTACTAAGGAAGAAGAATATCCCTAAGTGAAGAAGAAAGAAGAAATCATCATCTTTTCCCACATGTGCAAAAGATAGGGTTTACGTATTAAGTTGAAATTGTAGAAGAAACTGTTGGGGTCGAAGTTGTTGGAGAAGTTGTTGGAGTCGAAGTTTCTGGAAGGAATTCTCATCAAGGAAGAAGGATTGACTTGGTCTTGAAGGGGTCTTTGACAAGGGTCTTAGGTCTTGGAATTCGGCATTTGAATTTTTATAAGAGAAGAATTCTTGTGGGTTTTCCTCTCAAGAGGAGAGGTTTTGGCCCTGGCTTACAACCTACATTTTGTGTCCTCTTATCTCATTGATCTTTATTGTTTGGTAGTTGTTTGATGATAGAAGACACAATAATAATCAAGTTGAAGAAGAAGTTAATCAATTTAAGTAAAAAGACATCAGAAGCAGTTAACAAAGTATGACAAGTCACCTAATCTAGTTGCCCCTAGATTTCTCAACGGGAATTTCTCGAATGAAAACAAACACAAAACATGGGTTTATCATAGAATTTTCTCTTCTATAAGGATTGATATTAGCCGTGGAGCATAATTTAGAAAGCAATTTACCCAATGAAGGGGACAAAACCAACATACTATATAGCTCATACATCACCTCAATTTACATTATCATTTCATTTCTTCAATTACAGGGTCAAAAATAGACCAAGGAAAAATAAAACAATCAATTGACCGAACAATGCACCACTTCACTCTTCATGTCACTTTAATCTTCAATGACGAGATTCCCTTTGAAAAGAGGACATGTCAAGACATCAACAATTGTCTCTATTCAATTACATAGAACAACTCAACCATCAATCACCATCATTTCATTCATCATCTACAACAATATTTGTATTTACCATCATGTATCATACCTACTTACTTCTATACTCAATCATCATGCATCAAAATTTACCTTCATGCATAGGAATATAAGACTTCATGTATGTCTACAGGGTACTTACATAGACGCAGTGAAGTTCCTTAGTGGTTTCCCACTATCGTAATTAAAGGGTGCCTCAAGAGATAATTTATTTTTCTTAGTCATCGCAGTTGTCATTCAACCATAATCCAAGGTTTTGTTGAAGCAGCAAGGGAAGCGGCAGAATCAATACCCTAAAGTATTTTCCCACCTCCCTTCTTGGCTCTTGCCAAATTTCACCATGTCGGTTACATCCTATAGTTATAGCAAATTGGTCAAGACTTGAGGTCAATTATTCACCCAAAATCAAATAAATAAACCCACAATTATAGAAAATTAGACAAGATTCAATGTCAGTTGCATCCACAGTTCAAAAATTCACCCAAAATCAGATAAATGAACTCAAACATATCTTAAACTTAAGCATTCACTTGTAGCCATTGTATCTGCGGGCTTATAGCAAATTGGTCAAGACTTGAGGTTAGTTATTCGCCCAAAATAAAATAAATAAACCCACAATTATAGCAAATTAGACAAGATTCAATGTCAGTTGCATCCACAGTTCAAAAATTCACCCAAAATCAGATAAATGAACTCAAACATACCTTAACCTTAAGCATTCACTTGTAGCCATTGTATCTGTGGGTTACTTGGACAAGTTCCATTTTAATCCATTAAAACCCGAGGGAAAAAAACCAAAGAAAAATAGGTAATAAGAAAGAAAGAAATGAAAAAGCATGGCCATGCTGAAGATATAGAAAATAATAACAACAAAAATAAAATTAACAAAATCCAGACCAACATCAAGAAAGTAATAACCACAAAACTAAAAATACCAACATCCAGAGCAACAGCAAGAAAATAATAGCCACAAAACCATAGCAAGAGCAAAAAATTATTTAGAAGAAAAAAAAAACAACCCAATAACAAAATGGCTCACGAAAACCAAAGAAGGTCGCCATAACATCGTATCAACGCCAAAGTCTAACCCTGCTCTCAACCACATTGTGTGCATTCAGAACAAAGGTCGAAGTCTCTATGACATCGCCAAGCAGGAGTTAAAGCGAGCTACTATTGCAACTGTATAAGTGGAGAGCTAGGGTATACAAATTAAATTTGATGTAGTGTTTACTACGATGACAATGGGTTGCTCAATCTTTATCTCGTGCTGCTTCTTATCATTCATAATGGCTTCTTCTCTGGTAATAGCCAAGGCACCGTTAGAGTTTAATATTATGACAACCGGTGGAGGTGAAGCTATAGATGTAGAGACTCTAATGGTATTGAAACGCACAATAACTAACTATCCCTTGCTCTCCCTGCACAACTGGAATTATACTTCCAACCATTTATGCAATTTTACGGGTGTCAAATGTGGTGGCAACACCCACGAATTGTGAGTTACAGGAATCAACATAAGCAGAATGAGATTGAATGGCACCATCCGTTCCCACTTGGGGAATTTATCCCTCCTGCAGTCTGTCAATCTCTCCCATAACGGATTTACAGGTAACATACCACGGGCTTTGGGACATCTACGGTAACTAAGGGAGCTCTACCTCTCTGCAAATGCTCTTGACAAGGACCATTCTATGCCAGTTGGGCGACTTAAAGAACTTGCAATTGTTGGGCTCTTCCGGGAACGCCCACATAGGTTCGATTCCTGGACCCTCAGAAATTGTTCAATGCTGAGTAAGAATGATTTATCTTTAAATCAATTGACAAGACCTATTCCTTCGGAAGTCAGCCTACTCACTTGACGTTTTTTTCTTAATATCTTCCAAAACTATCTCATCGGTGCCATCCCACCATCTCTTCTCAACTGCAGAGCTCTGGCGATTGTCGTTGACCTACAACAAGATCTCCAGCAACTGGCCGATTCCATTAGATATTGCTTGTGTTCGGCAGCAACACCCAGCCAATCCCTGCAATCAAAGTCTCGTAATATGTTTTCCTCTTTCCATTCATCAAGCACCACGTAACAGCAGAGGAGAGAGAGGAAACCGCTTTATCGAGTAGGTATCCCTCTCTATTGTTGCCCAAGCGATATGCGTGATAGCTATTAGATCTAGTGGAAATGATCTAATGGTGGTGATTGGTCAGAGCGGGTGAGCGTAAATCATTAGTCAGATGAAGTGGAGAACGTCAGATCAGTGGGAAGATCGATGGCGAGGATCGGAGAATGGAGAGGGTAGCGGAAAGGAGACGAACCAAGTGCGGACCCGTCGATATTTATGAGCGCGGGTGTATAATTTTTGAAGTTCGGCTTATGGCCAAAGTGGAGCAAGAGGAGACGTGGACCATCGAAGCTAAAACAGGGACATTTATGTTAAAATAGTAGCAGTGCACCTCAGGGAAAACAGGTGCCCATATCACACTTGAGGGAAAAAGGTGTTATCTAGGGGGGTTTTATAGTAATTTAAGGAATATTTCATATCCCATAAGACTTATGAGATTCATTTAGGGATTAAGCACCTTATGTTCCTCCATTAATCATGGTAAAGGACATGAGACCAATCCTTACTGTAGAAAAAAAGAGTTAATAGCACCTCTACCCTACGTGTATGAAAAAGATTCATTTTAGAGAGCTTGTGTTATCATTTAAGGCCTTGGTCAACATAAGAATATTCATTTAGGATCTATGTTGTGGTTAAAAGTCTTAATCATGGTCTGTTAGCTCGATAATATTAATTTAAGGCGTAATTCCTTTTATTTATCCCCTAACAATATTTAATGCCTCAAGACACATCCCTAGCACACAGAATCTTCTAATGGCACCTATATTTAACTCTAAGGATAATGATCTCCTATAAATGCATGTTTTGTGGTTTTTGCATTGTTTATGACCCTTGATCCTTAAAAACTTTATATATGGCCCACGAGCCTTGTTTTCCTCTCAAATTAATTGATGAGGGCTTGAGACCCATCCCTACTGTCCAAGGCATTATAGGAGCAACATATTCCACTCGGAGGCTAAATAATTCCTTTTGAAAGCCTGTGTATTGGGTTAAAGCCTTGCTCATGCCCATGAGATCTGAAAGTATCATTTATAGCCCAATTCCTATGTTTTCCTCCCCTTGCAATCATCAAGCCCCCAAAACCTATCTCTCATGTAAGAAGCTTTCTAAGAGCCATCACATTACCATTGGAGGCAAAATATCTCCATGAAAAAGATTGAGGATAGTTTGATATCTATATATATATACACACACACACACACACAACACACACACACACGCAAGCAAAAAACAGGTTATGGGGGGGGGGTGTGCCTACCACCCATCAACTCTTCAGGCAATTAAAAAGGGGGGTTGAACGGCCTACCACCCCCATGCACAAAATGTGCAACTATAATTCTATCGAACATATGGTGTACCATATTTTGGAGAGTTGTAGCTTCTATGCAGTGGAGAGGCATTATGTGCCCATAGAATAGAATTCCCTTGTTGATAGTGGGATTCTTGCATCCCCTTCAGTGTTCAACATCCATGAGATATGACCTTGGGAAACCAAAGAACTAGGTAGTGTCTCATCTATAGCGTATCCCACGCCTCTTTCATAAAAGGATATTCAATAGTTTCATTAGCATTCAGACTTACTTTATATGCATTGCCTCTAAATATAAATAAACACACATGGTATAATTTTGAAGCAAAAACTGAGTTAATCTAAAACATCTTGGAATTATAAAATTATGCAGAAAAAAGCAAGCGATACATACCTCTCCCTTACCTTTTTCCTCTACATGTGTGGAATTTGCATCAACTCTAATCCCAACTAACTAACAAATAATATACGTGTGTGTGTGTGTGTGTGTGTGTGTGAGGAAACAAAATTCCAAACCACAAATTAACACGACCATGCTTATAAAATGAAAAAAAATAAATCAAACATAACAATTACAAAAAATAAAAATAAACAAAAAGAACTAACAATTGCAAAAAAAAATGATAAAAACAAAAAAACATGTATAGCAAAAAGAAGCAAGAGACACAAACAACTCCCCAACCCTAAAAAGCTCCAAGCCAACCAAGGACACCATGCACAACAAAAAATAGATAAGTATTAATAAGAGACAAAAAAATCCCATAAGAGATATCAACCACACAAGATATTTTGTGAGAAATATCATGAAAAAAAATGAAATATCAAATACACAAAATATCTTGTGAGAAATGTGAAGCGGTTTGGGAACCATTGTATTGAAACAAGAAAATATCCATACTAAAAGAGAACTCACCTTGTACGTTTTCACTCTTAAACACTTCTCTAAGTCTCTCTCACACAAAAAGATTCAATAGTTTCATCAGTGCCCCTCCACCTTCCTTTACCTAGATTTGCATTACACTCACCATATAAATAAATCTCAAATAATATAGAATGCATTTAATTTAATCAGACATGAAACCATACCCACCTCTTCCTCCTACTTAGTCTTCCCCTTCACCAAATGCACCTATGCAATGTACACCATTCCTATGATGTGCCTCTATATCTACACCTCCTAAACCCAACAAAAACCAAACCATAAAATGTTAAATGAAAACCCAAAAGTTCCAAGAAAACAACAAAAATATTGTAATAAATATTAAACAAACGTTGAAAAATATTATAACAAATCTCAATCATAAGCCAAGACAAAAAAATATCCATAATATTATGCAAACATGCATTTTCTTCAATGACCAAAAAGCGTAAACCCTGTCCCTGATGGGGGTGACAAACAATGAGGAAATCAAAGCACGTGGTTTCTAATGATGAACACATTGCAATTGGTGTGGAGGTCGACCTCCTTTTCCTCTCACCTCATTAGTAGTACAGCGGGACTAAATAAGCGGCGTGCGAAATTTCCATCAGTTTCGTTGGGCGTGGAAGAGGGTGAGGGATATTAATTTAATGAGTTTGTTAATCTCCGGGCATGGTATGTAGCTGCAGCATTTTGGTGGTCTACTATGAGTCAGTTGAGTTTTTGTGGTATTAGTGGTCTCTCCAGCTAGTGCCCTGTCTAGGAATGGGGGTGTTTTGTAGCCAATGCATCCTCCTCAGCCTCTGGTTCATAGAATGGATAAGTATCATTTCTTGTGTGCAGTTCCACATTTCTTACAACGGTATTTGTGCTTTGTATCTGGTTATTAGGTTGGCCCTTGAGCCTTCTTGTGGGTGGTAGGTAAACTTTGTTCTTAGATTCCTTTTGTGCTCACGGGGGAGTTTATTTATCCTGTCAACTATTTCTCTTATGGGGTCTTGTCTTTTTGAAGGTTTTCTTAGATTGCCTACGACCCACGACTGGGTATTCAATTATCTAGGATCGTGGGGGATTGTTTGTCTTAAGAATTTCAAGCTAGTTGGTTATCTTGGGGGCTTGAGACTACTTAGTTGATGGTTATATGTCCCGTCGCTTGATATGTGTCTTTGTTCCCTATAGCTCCTTCTATCCGAGTAATTGGTAATCCTTTGATTTTCTTGTGGAATTTCTTTGTCACTGTTTCGTTTTATACTCCTAAAGCAGGAGACAATGGGAAGGTGGCACTTTGCCATCCAAATCTTCTGGTAAATTTGGGATTGATAGATGTTTTGGCATGCATTGTGGTGATTTGGGTGGCTTCACAGTTAGCTGGTGCTCTTAGATTTTTGACAATATGCCCCATGCCATGTAACTCTAGCTCTATACCCCTCTGAAAAGGAAATTCGGCTAGCCGGGGGGGGGCCATCATACAAATCTGAAGGTGGCGGTGGTGGATAAGGGGCCTGCTTGCTCTGCACAGGGAGGTAGAGTTGTTGGCAACAGGGGTTGGGCAGTAGCGGGGGCTCATGGTGGTCAGGGCAGCTCATCGACAAGTCATGGTGGGTGAATAATGGGGACTATGAAGCTAGGTAGTGTGATGCCCAGGGTCGGCACCGGCGGTCGGGGAGAGGTGTGATGGCATGGACGTTGGGTGACTGCAGGTAGACAATGGTGTTCAAAGAATTTTCAGGACCTATTCTAGTCTGTATTGAACCTATTGGGAAATTTTGAGAAGGCTAGGAAGGAAGAACATGAAGCACCCATTGCTACACTCAACAAGGTGCATTATTTTCAATGTCATGTTCAGGAGAGGATCATGGTGGTATGGAGGGGTCAAAATCTACTATCTGAGAAGGTGTTGAAGTTGGAGTCATGGATGGCCTATTTCGAGCAACACTTCCAGTGTTCTTACTGTCCCCCTCCTCCTCCAAGGATTGGTCTAGATAATCCTGCTCCTATTACCTTTTATGACTGAGCATGGTTACAGGTGTTTTCTTGTCTTATTTGTATTTTGGTAATTTTGGCCTCCTAAGTTATGGACTGTGTCTCTAGTTGTACTATTGTTTCTATGCCATATGATGCTAGTGGTAATGAACAAACCTGGTCGGGGTGAGACTACCTGCATTTTGTCATCGATGTACTTCTTTTTTTGGTGAATGAATAGAACCTGGACTTAAAAAAAAAAAATCATAAACCTTGAATAAGGAATGAAGGAGGAGAACCATATAAAAATGAGATGATAAGCATATCGGAACCAAAAGAGAATTCACCCTCTACCTTTGCACTCTCCTACACTACTCCAAGTCTCTCTTGCACAAAAATATTTTAGAATTTTCAATATTGTTGCTCCACCTTTGCTCGACCACCTTTATCCAATAAATAAGAGAATTCAACATTGTTGCTCCACCTTTGCTCAACCACCTTTATTTACCTGCATTTGCACTACATCCAATAAATAAGAGAATTCAACATTGTTGCTCCACCTTTGCTCGACCACCTTTCTTTACCTGCATTTGCACTACATCCAATAAATAAGATAATTCTAAATAATATAATATGCATATAATTTAAAGTGAAGTACATATTATGCTACGAAAAATTTAAAACTACAAATTGGTAAGAAGGGTGGAGAACCATGGTATATTAACTATGAACTAGGAGGATTTTATCTTAGAACATACATGCTACATGATCCTTGCACCAAAAGATAACTTACCCTCTACCTTTGCTTCTATGTTTGCTATAATGCTCCATGTCTCTCTCACGCAAAGATATTCATTAGTATCATTAGTGCTTATTCACTTTTCTTACTCAACATTGCATTTAAATTTCAACAAACACATGATATAAGAATGACACAACAAATTAGTTAAATTAAAATGGCCATGAAACAACATAACTACGTAGTAGCAAACAAGTAAATTCCCATTATACATACATTTTTTTCCTTTTCCCATAAACAAGTAGATTCCCCAATTACATACCTCTTTACGATTGCCCACTACGATTTGCGGACTCCACACCAACCCTACACCCACATTATAGGTTGTTAAGGTATTTCTTATTTTCTTCACACATTGAATAAAAAAGATAGAAAAATAAATCAAAAAACAAAAGGAAAAAAAAAAAATACTAAACCAAAAATTAGCATGGCCATGCTCATAACTTCAAGAATATAAGAGACACAACAATTAAAAATAACTTGAAAAAAACAACAATAGCAAAAAATATGACCAACAACTAGAACAAAAAACAAAAATAACAAGAAAAAAACATAAAAATAAATAAATAAGAGTATTCTTTACAACCCCAAAAAGTGCCCATGGCCAACCAAGGAAACCCTGCACATCAAAAAATAGAGCAGCATTAATAGAGACAATAAAATATTATGAAAAAATACTAAATACACATAAAATATTGTGAGAACTATGAAATACAGAAAAATATCTTACCGAAAATCTTAAACAAAGACCAAATATCTTATGAGTAATCATATTCACCAAAAGGTATATCTTATTCAAACACCAAAAATTATAAACCCTAAATAAGTAAAGAGGGAAAAGAACTACAGTGTTTGCAATGGGAAGATTTTGTAGTAGATTATGAATGGATTTTGCTCCAAAAGAAAGCTTACCTCCATTTTTTTATCTACACTCCACTATAATGTCTCTTTTAAGGAAGATATTTTAGTAGAGTTTGATTAGTGATCCTCTGCATTCTTTTACCTATATTTCATTACACTCATAATTAAACAAATGACCAATAATGTAAAATGCTTCTAATTTAAACAAACACATATATGTGACCATAGATACACCACAACATTCACCTTTACCCAATACATCTATGAAATATTGGACCATTAAGACCTACATTAATTTACCACCCACTAAACTAAACAAAAATCAAACCATAAATATTAAATATAGATCAAGATATCTTAGATGAAATCTTGAAAAGACACAAAAATAGATCAAAAATATTGTGCAAAATTAATTACATTTTATTCAAAGACAAAAATCACAAACCCTAAATAGCCAAGGGAGGATAACTTTTTATTTGAAATGAGAACAATTTCATAGCATAACATACATGGGATTTCCACCAAATAAGAACTCACCATCTACCTCTACCTCTGTTGCACTGGCCCACATCTCTCTCACAAAGATATATCGTGAGTCTCATCAATAATCCTCCATCTTCCTATACCTACACTAATCACATCGAAATTTAAGAAAATTAGTCATGCTCACAAATGTTTAGATTAAAAAAAAAAACAAAAACAATAACAACAATAGCGAAATATACAAATAACAATAGCAAAAAACAAGAGAAAAAACAAAAAGGAACAAATAAAGAGAAACGTTAGATACAAACTCTACTTTGCAGCCCCAAAAAGCATCCTCGTGCGAACAGAGAACACCATCCATAGCACAAATTAAAGTAAAAGAGACCAAAAAACTTATGAGAAATATTAAATACACACGAAGTATGTTAAAATAAATATCAAACAAAGACTAAATTATCATATAACAACTGTTAAATAGAGACCAAAAATCCTATAAGTAATTTTATGCAGAAGTAAATACATATTATAGAAACATAAAAAACCTAACTACATAAAAAGGGAGGCGAGCCATTGTATGTGAAATAAAGAGGTTGTCACAATTGATCATAACATGGAAACGATACCTAAAGAACTCACCTTTTCCTCTACCTCTGCACTTTACTAGGATTTCTCTCACACGAACTTTTTAGTAGATTCATCACTAATCCTCCACATTCCCCTATAGGTTCTAGGACCTAACCTTGATTCCTCCAACCATTGAAACTAACGAAAAAACAAAATAAAATAAAAAAATATCATGAGAAATATTTAGAACATACTAAAATTCTTATGAGAG
This sequence comes from Pinus taeda, assembly GCA_000404065.3. Classification (NCBI taxonomy): domain Eukaryota; kingdom Viridiplantae; phylum Streptophyta; class Pinopsida; order Pinales; family Pinaceae; genus Pinus; species Pinus taeda. The sequence goes on from APFE030140206.1 coordinate 11,034, forward strand.
ATATTAAATAGACTATAATATAGTATAAGAAATGTTTAATGGAAACAAAAATTCTTATGCAAAAGTAAGGAGGGAGTAGCACCATTGTATTTGAAATGGGGAAGATTACATGTGATGTGCAACAAAAGAGAATTCACCCTTTGGCCCTTTTACAAAAAGATGTTCAACCTTGCTCCACTTTCCACTACCTACATTGCCTCTAAACAAGAATAAAAACAAAAACAAAAAACACTACTTTCCATTGCCTACATTGCTTCTACATTTTAAAAGAACACACATTATGTAATTATGTAGCATGGAATGAGATAAATTAACCATACATGCCTTATATTTAGCCTTCACTTGTGAAATCAACATCAAACTAAGTTGTTTGAGTCTGCACTAATTTCCTCACCCATTGAATAAAAACAAAACCATAAAATCTTACGAGAAATCTTTGAAATACACCAAAAATCTCATGAAAAATATTAACATAAAGTGCATTATATTATCAAAAAGGGTACTATTTAGAGGAGGGGAAAGATGTCTTTCTCAAGTCCATTGTCAACACTAAGGATGCACCTTTAGAAAGTTAGAAAGGATATAAGGCCTATATCAAGGAGGTAAGAGAATGTGAAGGAGAGATTTAACACAAATCCAAAACCTTAAAGAAAATATCTTTCAATATCTTGCAGATGTGTTCATTAATTGCCAATGAAGGGAAGAAAATATATCAAAAGATGTCAAAGGAGGAAAACAGATACTTTAAGTTTACAGAAGTAGGAGGACAACAAATTAGGGAAAACATCAATTCTACTAGGTTTAAGGAATGGAGCTCATTACTAACACTAGTACAAGGGGGAAAAGTGTTGAATTTTCCTTAGGCCCGAAATCTGGTCCAAGGCTAATCACACACAAACACACTAGAAACCCACAACTTTCTAGCACTTTGCATAGCGAAAATCTTAAAAAATGAAAATCAATTTAGTACATAAATATTTGAGCCTAAAGCTCAATTATTTTATTAATCCATCAATAAAATAATCGTGGGGCTCCCATACTAGGGATCATGGCCCTCGATTACTAGTACCACTAGTATACATAGTATACAAAGCACGGGGCTTGTGATCTGTTGCTTCATATCTACAATCTCCCCACAAAACATACAAGGATAAAAAATCTAACTTGCTAGAGAAGCCCTTCTTCGTCAACCCTTCTAGTCCACATTACCTTCTATCACTCACAGCTACTCATAGTGGTTTTATCCATCAAATGCACTACATATCATCCCATAATATCTCTGATACTTAGTGGACCTACCCTTCAGGTCAATGTATAGTAGCCATACAACAAGAAACTTATTCACAAATAGATATTGTACATCAACCCATTGCATACTAGCCCTTGAAATGCACTATGTTCACAACTTTGTCTATGAACGGACTTTTGGACAAGCTTAGTGTCCTTCTAAACTTCTATTGGTTGAACTATTATACTTGGGCTAAACCCTTCTACCCATAGATTTCTTGCTACTGATTAATGTATTCCACAGATGGCACTGATCAAACTTTTAGAAGACCTCATAGGCTAGCAATATTATGTCTTTTATGGCAGGCTCCTCAACAAGACTCTAGAAAATAACAAATCTCAATGAACTCTGTCCTTTCCATTGTTCTCATTGTAATCCACCTTTACCACTCTTGGATTGCACCCACTTTATTCGGCCTTCATGTTTGGACCTACCCCTTCATAGATCTACCATTGTTTAGGCTACATGTAGACTTTTCTTGGATAGTTCAGGCCTCAACTTTAATTTTGGGCTCCACTGCATTCCTAAACAAGCCCTTTACTACCCTTCACACCTCATCCATATTCTTTCCAGTCGCGGCTCCTTAGATTTGTCCTTCAAACCCTCGCTCCAACCCTTAGCAAACCTCCAACATACTCGACCTTCTCCATGTAGTCCCTTAGGACCTCGACTTAACCAATAGACACCTCTTTCCAGCCCTCAACACCTAATCTAGGTCTCAGCCTATAGATATGTGTCTTGTAGTTCTCAACCTTTCATTTACTGCTTCGAATTAGGTCTCTTTTCATCTACAGCTAGGTCCTTTTTACCCCTTTCAACTACAAGGCAGACACTTTGTAGGCCGTGATTAGGATCTTGATCTTTGTCGCGGCCTACCTCTCGTTTCAGCCATGGATCCACCTTCCCTTGCATAGAAAATAAATGGTCCCTAGAACATAAACCCTAGGCCTCTTTCATTGAAAAATCTAGTCTTCTTTTCTAGCCCTACTCAACCTCGAGACTTGGCTCCTCTAGGGCTACATCCTTCTACCCATCGCGCATAATGAAGTCCTTCTCATTGATATGTCTCTTGAGCCTCTCCTTAGGTTCCTTATATACTTTCCTTTAGGGTCATTTAGGAAACCAATAAAACGTAGGGTTTTAACCTCTTCACCCTTGGAATAATTAATTAGTTCTTTTTTGGTCCTAAACCCACAATTTGGGTCCAAAACCCCACTTTTGGGTAAATCGCCCAACAAACTACTTTTTGGTGGGTTGTCCTCTCTCGGAAATACCTTATGAGCTAACCAAAATCTAAATCTCCCTCTTACTTATGAAGGTATTTCCTTCACTCTTCTAGCTCCATGACTTTCCTTGCATGCTCATGACCATCCTCGCATGAGTCATGATTATCCTTACGTAGCCATATTCGTCCTTGTATGTGCTAAGAATTCTTCGTACTTGGCCAAGATTTGTCTTGCATGGTGCGTGAATGTTCTCGTATGCAACATGATTTTTCCAACGTGATCCATGCATGATTTATGACTTTCCTTGCACCACCATGAATGTTATCTCATGGTTCGTGATTGTCCTTGCATGGGTTGAAAATTCCTTTATCTCGATAGAACATGAAGATTCAAAATTTCGTACGATAGCTAACAATCCTTTGTAGTCTCCCTTTGAAGCTAAGCTCCCTCTAAGTCTACACAACCTTAACTAGAACACTATGCTTCTTGCGCACACTTTGATTCAAGTGCTCTTCAAAGTGGCTATGATACCATGTTGAATTTTTCTTAGGCCCTTGATTTAGTGTGAGGCTAATCATGCACACAAGCACACTATGAACCCACAACTTTCTAGCACTCTGCACACAAGAACCTTCAACAATAAAATCAATTTAGTACACAAATATTTGAGCCAAAAGCTTGATTATTTTATTAATCCATCAATAAAAGAATCATAGGGCTCCCATACTAAGGAACATGGCTTGTGATCAGTAATACAGCTAGTATACATAGTATACAAAAAAATAAGCCTTGTGATCTATTGTTTCAGATCTACAATCTGCCCACAAAGCATATAAGGATAAATAGTCTTACTTATTGGAGAAGCCCTTCTCCTTCAACCCTTTCAGTCCACATTACCCTTTGTAACAAACAACTACCCACAGTGGCTTGATCCATCAAATGCACTGCATATTAGCCCATAATATCTCTGGTACTCACGGTGGATTTTCCCTTCATATCATTTTATATTAAGCCTCCAATAATCAACTAACTCATAGTAGATATTGTCCATCAACCCACTGCATATTAGTCCTCAAAATGCATTATGTTCACAACTTCGTTTGTGAAGACACTTTAGGACAAATTCAACATCCTTCTAAACTTCTCATGGCAACATTCTTAGACCTAGGCTAAACCGTTCTACCCATAGATTTATTGCTACCCATTAATGTCTTCCACAATTAACATTGATCAAACCTTTGAGAGACCTCACAAGCTAGCAATATCACATGCCTTTTTGGCAGGCTCATTAACAAGACTCTAACACATAACAGATCTCAACAAACTTTTTCCTTGCCCTTGTCCTCATTGTAGTCTACCTTTACCAATCTTGGATTGCACCCACTTTGTTTGGCCTTCAATTTTGGACCTTGGTTTTCGCATATCTACCATTGTTTACGCTGCGAGTAGAACTTTCTTGCACTGTTGAGGCCTCGACTTTACTTCTAGGCTCCATTGCATTCTTCAACAAGCCCTTTAATACCCTTCACACCTTGACCATGTTCTTACAAGTTGCGGCTCATATTTGTCCTTCAGAGCCTTCGCTCCAACCCTTAGCAGACCTGCCACATATTCGATGTTGTTTGTGTAGCTTGGGAGGTACTCCCACAACCTTAGGGTACTAGGTTTGGGAGGAAATGGACCACAAATTTTTTGTGGGTTAAATACCGAAGCAGTGGGGTTTTGGACCCAGGAAGGGTTCTAAAATCTAAAAAGAAAATTATTATTATTTCCTAAGGTCTAGAGGACTAAAACCCTAAGTCTAGAGGGTTCCTAAGAGACTAAAGGAGAAACTATTTAAATAGGAATAAGGATCAAGGTTAAATCAATCAAGTGAAGAGATCATTTGATTGAAGGATGCAAATGGGTGGCTCATGCGCTTCCTCGCCTCCTAGTCGGTAAATGTTTGGTGTGAGTATGTTCTCTTAATTACTTCTAATTCCCCCCCAATGACATGGGTCTCTGTCATTCCATGAATATCATGATGGTTGTTTCTAAATTGAAAAGTGTGGCGAGTACTAAGGACTCTTGGGTTGTTATTGAGGAAAACATGGTTATACGCATTATCTTCCCGATATTCCCTGCCATTCTTTTGTGTTCTTCATAATTATGATTTCTTTGATGTCTATGTACTCATAAATTATTATGGGGGTTTCATTTAATGTTATAGGTTTATGGATTTTGGAGCAATTTTATTCATTAATGCTAGCCCAACAACTATAGGCACTCTGGGCTAATTTTGTAAAGTACTACCTTGTTCAACATAGGGATATATGTTCAAAGGGCTACAGGGCTTGGAAGACATTCAAGTTTGGCCCTTTGGGTTACGGTTGGCTCATTTCCATGGAGTATTATGGGTTTGATATCTCAGTCGCTTACTCTTGCTCTATATTATGTTTGCTCATTTTTTCAGGGCTAAATCTTTTTTGGACTGGCAAAGTTCTTGTGCCTTCCAACCTCTCTACGGACCTAGTTTCGTCCCAGTTGGGTGACAAGAAAGATTGTTCTGGTTTTTCTTGGTTTCAACATTGTGCTTTGTTGGGTGGTCTGCAATCTATTCTTATGGATCATCCCTCCTCCCAAAAAAGGAATAACGGTCAGGGAGCCTAGGCCTCAAGCTGCAACAATGGTCAAGGGTGTGGCGGCAGCCAACCTCAACCTTAGCCAGCTAGGGGCAGAGGACATCGAGACTTGGTGGGGAAGTCCTGGGAAGCTGCTCATGTATACTTCAACACTATGCCTCCACTTGTTCGTCAATTGATCTCCAGTTGGGAATTAGAGCTTAAGCAACATGCTGAGAACTTTGATATAGACCTAGAGGAATGGAAGCATATAGTCATGGATCTTGGTCACTCTCGTGGAAGATACACTCAATACCATCAGGTGGTTATCTATATTGGCTTATGAAGAACATAGTGGCAAAAGAAATAGGGTCCAATTCTATTGGGCCACCCAAACAAGAGTCTGAATTGCAGGAAATTCACAGAGAATTTCAATCGATCCAGTTGGCAAATTCAATGCCAAAATGTTCACCTCAATCGGATTGAGAAGCACATCCCTTGACTTTATTAGATGGAGCTGCTGGGTTCTAGCACCAAAGATCCGACGCTTATTAACTCCTATGATGAGTAATAATTTGATTAGCATGGTCTTGTTTTTTGAAAATTTTATGTAGCTCATATGATGGGTTTACAGTCTTTATGCTTATGTTTTAGTTATATAGTTATTAGGAGAAACAAGGATATTTAGACCTACATGGAACTTCTAGACAGTTTGAGAACCTTTAAATTTTAGATGACATACAATGCGGTTAGATGACCAACAAACTCGGTTTCTCAGTGGGCGGGTTGAGGCCGTTTAACAATGTTGGATGTGTATATAAAATTTGTTTGCTTTTGAAAATGAATAGAAAGGATCTACCAAGCTTATCAAATAGCTATTTTTTTTTTAATTTTTTTTTAGTTGGTAAGATGTGTTTCCTATTATTATATTTATTATTATTATATTCTTAAATGTCATTTTGTTCTGACTTTTAAAATATTTATAATATGTTGAATTTATAATTGATTTTTTACTTTAGAAGTGATTTTTTATTTATTTATAATATGAGGTAATTTTGAAAATAGCAACAAGAAATGCTAAATATAGCATTGCTATAAATAGCATTTCGGGATACATTCCAATTTTAGTCAGTCCCTGAACTAAAATTGAGAATTAAAATTTGAATTTGATCTTAGCAGATGTTTGAAAAATAATTAATTAATTCATCTTGAGTTAATTAGTTGGAGAAAATCAAACATGAAGTCTATGTGAAGACATGCAACAGTTATCCCTTTGATTGAGGAAGTTATCCCTTAATTAATAAGATCAGGATGAGTTGTACTTTGAGTTGTAATTAGTTAGCTCAGTTAACTGAGTTAAGCCCAGTTAGATTAGTTCCAACAATTTGTGGAACTGATTGTGAGTTCAGTTAGTTAATGCATGCATGCATGTAACTAGTGTACTTCAGATAACTGAATATTCTCTCATAAATAACTCATGCATGTCAGTTCAGCCAGAGACCTAATTGAGATCAGAGGATGGGACAATGTACTATCAGTTGCAGGAATATTCCATTGAGGATATCTCTTGCATGCAGAAGAAATTCATTCCTTGAGGATTGCGTAGTTATTTCTGAGTTTGATGAGTTGTGTGAGAGGCGAATTCACACAGGTGGCAATGATAGGACCTAGGAGAAACTGCACAAGGAAATAGGAGGCTTGGAGGATTGGAGGAAGGCATATGTTGTGTCTATTCAGTCTATGAGCAGCATTGAGGGATTGTACTGGGAGCTAGATAGCTTGTGAGCTAAAGCTTTGTGTAATTCGGAGATATTTCCACTCATATGAGAATACAGATAGCGAGGTTTCTAGCTGAGGCTTTCCCCAGAGTATTCTTCTGTGTTCATGTGTGATTGATTTCTCATTCTCTATTATATGTGTTCTATTTGATCTTGCTCAAAATCTATTAAGCTTCCACAAGTTTGTTTGTAGAAGTAGATCAAGTATTTTTCTTTAGTATATTGCATTATCAGGTGATCTACAGTGAGAATTTCTACATGGTATCAGAGCAAAGGTGATCAAAGCAGAGAACAATATACAAAAAGGGGAGAAGTTTGAAGGTTGAAGTTCTTGATTATAGAAATTGAATTCCTATCACATCTCAAATTTCACCAATGGCATTCAATGGTTTGAGACTCGAGTATGCCCTGGATGGCAGCTTGAATTATTAGCCTGGAAGGATCGCATGGAAGCAGTATTAGAGGACATGGTTTGAAGGACTTCATTGATCAAGAAATCCCCAAGCCAGCAACATCTAATGCCCAAGAATTGGCGGAATGGAAGAAATGTGTGGCTAGAGCAAGGAGGATTCTTCTGGAGGGACTTCAAGAGCACATTATCTCGAGTCTCCATGGCGAGGAGACACCATTTTCAATGTGGAAAACATTGAAGGATCTATATCAGAACAACAACAATCAGAGGAAGCTCGCACTGAAAGACAAGCTTCGGAAATTCAAGTGTGAAAAGGGCGACACGATCTCCACATATATGAACAAGCTCGCCACCTGCAGGGATGAGCTTGGAAGTGTAGGAATCACGATAGCCGATGATGACATGGTGAGTCTTGTTCTCCTCAATCTTCGTAAGAGCTAGCATAGCTACCAAGACTTGGTAAATGGAAGAGAGAAACTGCCAGATTGGGAACGACTGTGGTCGGATCTGATGTAATGGGAGATAAGGAGAAGCACCAGAGATGGATCTTCATCAAAGCAAGATGATGAAGAAAATCTAGCCTTAGCGAGTAAGGTGAGGAAAGAGAAGGGGAAGGCTTCCCATTCAAAATTGAGTTCTTCCCATGGTGGGAAGAATATTGAAAAATCGAAAGTGTGATGCTTTCATTGTCATGAGGTGGGCCATTATGCTACGAATTGTCCACAGAAGAAATCCAAGAAGGGATCCTCGAAAGGATCAAATGGTGAGGCACTGGCCTCACAACTCGAATTGGATTTCACCCTCAGCGCATGCATGGTTTCATCGATGGTGGGTTGCGTTTGGTACCTGGATAGTGGAGCCTCATTCCACATGACTGACGACAAGAGTTCATTCAGTACCTTGGAGGAGAAGGACCTCCAGATGCCCATAGAGATGGTTGATGATCGAAGTACCATGTTTCAAGTGAAGGTACGGTTGTGTTTCAGAGGGAGCATGGAGCTCCTCTCACCCTGACTGATGTAAAGTATGTGCCTGGACTGAAGAAGAACCTAGTGTTCGTCGCTATGTTGGAAGACAAAGGTTATGATGTAGTCTTTAGTAAACGAAAGGCATTCCTAAGGCACATCAGCACTGGATAGACCAAGAGGATTGGGATTCGAGTAAAGAATATCTACAAGCTGGAGGTAGATGACTGTGATGCATTGAGTTCCAAAGTAGAGTTCGTGCAAAGCCAACATTGGGTAAGTATGCAAAATCTTCCTTTCGGGATCGAGACAGTCAAGCTGGAGCAATCCTGGAGCCATTTCATACACAAGTGTGTGGACCATTCTCGACAGCCTCCACCGCTAAACAAAGGTATTATGTCATTTTTATTGATGATTTTTCTCGTAGATGTTGGATCTACTTCATGTAGAAGAAGGATCAAACCTTCTCAAGGTTTTGTGAGTTCAAAGCCTTGGATGAGAAAGAATTTGGAAAGAAAATAAGGGCCTTGCGAAGTGACAATGGTGGAGAGTATGTCTCCCAACAATTTATGGACTTTTGTGTAGCAGAAGGAATTAAACAAGACTTGACAGCACCCCATAACCCACAGTAGAATGGGGTGGCCGAAAGGAAGATCAGAACGATTGTGGGAACAACTCAGGCGGTGCTACATGACCAAGGCCTACCACTTCATTTGTGGGCTGAGGCATGCAATACAACAATATACTTGCAGAATAGAAGCCCACGTCATATACTAGGAATGAAGACACCAGAGGAGGCTTTCTCCGGGAAGAGACCAGATGTGAGTCACTTCAAGATCTTTGGCTCATCGGTATTTTCCCATGTGACCAGAGATGCCCAGAAGAAGCTAGAGCCAACAGTTGAGTTGGGGATACTTTTGGGGTACACTGATACACCCCACAACTATATGGTGTTCTTGCCTACCAGTCAGAGGATAGTGGTACGCAGAGATCTGAAGTTCGACGAGCAGAAGGCAATGCGAGTTTCCCTTGAGAGGGAGCAGAAGTTGCATGCAGAGGAGGAACTTTTGGTTCCTAAGGAGGAGGAGCCTCAAACTGATGCGGAGCAGCCGCATGCAAAGGATCCAGGAGTGGAGAAATCCACTCATGCAGAGTCTTCCAGATATGGGCAGAAACGCTCAAGGGTAACTGACAAATTGGTGATGGATGCAAGAGAGAATGTGGGACATCCATCCTCTCAGCACAGATAAAGGAGATCACCTGGGCGGTACACTAGTTACATGGCCCTTGTTGGGGAGTGTGTAGATACTGAACCATCTTCTTTTGAGGAAGCAATACAGCAGCCAGTCTAGGTTAATGCTATGGTGGAGGAGTACGACTCCATAGTTTGGAACAATGTTTGGGATGTTGTCCCAAGACCGGAGGAAAAGTCAGTGGTGAGTTCCCGATGGCTTTACAAAGTAAAGCAAGCAGCTGATGGCAGTGTGGAGAAACATAAGGCAAGGTTTGTTGCCCGTGGTTTCTCATAGGTTGAGGAGATCGACTATGATGATAATTTTTCTCCTGTAGAAAGGTACTCGTCTATCAGATCGATGTTGGCACTATCAGCACAGATGAGTTGGAAGATCCATCAGATGGATGTGAATATTGTGTTCCTCAATGGCAAGATTGAGGAAGAGGTGCACATAGAGTAGCCAGAAGGATTTGAGACCTTCAATCGTGAGTCACATGTGTGCCGACTCAAGCAAGCTTTGTACGGGCTGAAGCAAGCACCTCATGCTTGGTACACCCGGATCGACAACTATTTCACCGGGTTGGGCTTCACAAAGAGTGAAGAAGATGCGAACCTTTACCACATCATGGTAGAAGGTAAGCCATTGATCATTGTTCTTTATGTTGATGATCTGATATTGACAGGTGATGATCAGTTGATCAAGTCTTGCAAAGAGGACCTTGCAAGAGAGTTCGAGATGAAAGACATGGGTCTCATGCGCTACTTTCTAAGCATGGAAGTGTGGCAGAAGGATGGGGAAGTATTTGTGTCTCAAGGCAAGTATGCCAATGAGATACTCAGGAGATTCCACATGGAGAAGTGTAAGCCCATGCAGACTCCTCTAGCAGGTAACTAGAGGAAGGAGGATGATACTTTAGGTGAGGTATTAGTAGTCACTGTTTATCGACAGCTTGCGGGTTCATTGATGTATTTAGTGAACACACGACCAGATTTGTGCTTTGCAGTGAACCAGTTGAGTCAATCTATGGTTTACCTACCAAGCTATTTTGGAAGGCAACGAAGCATGTGCTGAGATACCTCAGAGTCACATCTCAGTATGGATTATGGAAGAGACAGATAGAGGGAGTGAAGCTTCAGGGCTTCACATATGCAAATTGAGCAGGGAGTCCATCAGATCGGAAGAGCACTTTAGGAGGAATTTTCAACCTTGGTTCAGCTGCAGTTTCTTAGTACAGCAGGAAACAGATGTCAGTTGCACTTAGCTCAGCAGAGGCTGAATACATGCTGCCAGTCAAGTAGCATGTGAGGCCATTTGGATGCGGAAAATTCTAGTTGGATTATTTGATCAGAGGATGGATCCAACTGTGATCTATTGCGATAATCAGAGTTGTATCAAACTCTCTAAGAATCCAATATTTCATGATAGGTCCAAGCACATCGATATCTGGTATCATCATCTTCGAGATTGTGTGGTGAAGAGGATCATGTTGTTGTTGTATGTTTAGATCGAGGGAGCAGGATGCAGATGTTTTGAATAAGGCATTGTCAAAATGAAAATCCAAGTTCCACAGAGACAGGATTGGGATGACAAATAATCCCTTTCTTGTTGAGAGGGAGTGTTGAAAATAGCAACAAAAAACGCTAACTATAGAAGTGCTAAAAATAACATTGCTATGAATAACATTTTGGGATACATTCCAATTTTATTTAGTCCCTGAACTAAAATTGAGAATTAAAATTTGAATTTGATCTTAGCAGCTCTTTGAAGAATAATTAATTAACTCATCTTGAGTTTATTAATTGGAGAAAATCAAACATGAAGTCTATGTGAAGACATGCAACATTTATCCCTTTGATTGAGGAAGTTATCCCTTAATTAAGGAGATCAAGATGAGTTGTACTTTGAGTTGTAATTAGTTAGCTCAGTTAACTAAGTTAAGTCCAGTTAGATTAGTTCCAACAGTTTGTGGAACTGACTGTGAGTTTAGTTAGTTAATGCATGCATGCATGTAACTAGTGTACTTCAGATAACTGAATATTCTCTCATAAATAACTCATGCATGTCAGTTTATTCAGAGACCCAGTTGGGATCATAGGATGGGACAGTGTACTATCAGTTGTAGGAATATTCCATTGAGGATATCTCTTGCATGCAGAAGGAATTCATTCCTTGAGGATTGCACAATTATTTCGAGTTTGGTGGGTTGTGTGAGAGGTGAATTCACACAGGTGGCAGCCAAAGGACCCAGGAGAAACTACACAAGGAAATAGGAGGCTTGGAGCACTGGAGGAAGGCATATGTTGTGTCTATTCTGTCTATGAGCAGCATTGAGGGATTGTACTGAGAGCTGGATAGCTTGTGAGCTAAAGCTTTGTGTAATCCGAAGATATTTCCACTTGTATGAGAATACAGATAGCGGGTTTTTTAGCTGAGGCTTTCCCCAGAGTATTCTTCTATGTTCATGTGTGATTGATTTCTCATTCTTTGTTATATGTGTTCTATTTGAACTTGCTCAAAATCGATTAAGCTTCCACAAGTTTGTTTGTAGAAGTAGATCAAGTATTTTTCTTTAGTATATTGCATTATCAAGTGATCTACCGTGAGAATTTCTACAACTTTTACATTTTGAATTTGGAAATGATATTTTTTTAATTTTGAATTTGGAAACGACAATTTTTAAAATTTTGAATTTTAAAGTGATTTTTTTTTTCAATAAAGTATTTTTTCTTGAAAATATTACAAATAAAATGTCATGTGTTTAGAGATAAAATGTTATGTGTTTGAGTTGATTAAAAGGACGCTATTAATGCCACAACTTTGTAATTCAATACATCATATTACAATTGCTTAATTTAATACATCATATTACTATTGCTTAAATATTGTTAAGCCTTAAAAGAATAGGGGAATATAGCCAATTTATTTTTATATGAAAATCCATTTTTTTCACATTAAAAATAACACCATACTATTACAATAGAAGCAAAATTGACGAAATTTAACATCGAAAATTATATATTTTCAACATTGTATTATATTTCAGGGAAAGTTGCCATCATATCAAAACACAATGAAAAAGAACAAAAAAAAATCTCCCCCCCCCCCCTTCGATGTGAATTAAACCTCTTAGTGGGATTCCCCTTTGATCACCAACGCATTTTCCTTAGCATAACTTCTTCCTTCTTCCTTCCCCAAGCCTGACATTTCAACTTGAATTTAAACTTCTTCCTTCTTCCTTCAAAAACATCCCATGGCTTTCTTGGCCTACCTTTGACCACGTCTCCTGTCTTACAAGAAGCGACAAGGAAAGGGTTATAAAACAATTGATCAAGGCCAAACCCCAAGATTCTCAGAAAAAAAATATAAATATGCTACATATACAATCACTCAATTAGAGAGACATGATCAATTGTGAATAATAAATAAATTTTTTATTACCTATTGCCATAATAAGTTGATTTATTTCAAAACTATAGCTTTGCCTAAATGTAGAATATATATAATATATATAATATATATATATATTATATATATATATATATATTATATATATATATATATATATATATATATTATATATATTATATATATAAAGGTTTAAAAAATATATACGAGACATTTCATATTATTGCTATGACGAAAAAAAAAAAAACAAAAAAAAAAATGATGCTTCTATCTAATGGTTTATAGACCAAGATAGATCCATCTTAAATCATGATCTACTAAGTGCCAAGACATATCAAGTCCAAAGTTAACATGGATCTAAGTTGGTACTCTTGCATTTCATAATAGATTTACTCAAACTTTTAAATAGGTTTCATCATAACAAATGCCATGGTCTATCTAATACCACATGCTTGTAAACCACCATCTGTGACTAACTCAAACTTATCTTAATAATTATTATTTTTTAATTTTAATTTTATTCGAAGTATTTGTCCGAAGCAATAGAACATTACATTACATTTACATAACACTTACATAATGTTTTACAACATCGTTACCATACTAGATTGTAGAGTGCCTCTCAGCCAAAAACTATATTAATTTTTATTTATTTTTCATTAAATCACAAAACAAATCAATGCCATGAAACCTCAAAAAATGATGAATACATTGTTGTGTTTTGATATAGAACATACATTATGATGCAAAATATACTTTAAGCCTCCATTCAGAATACCATATGGAGATCTAGTACTCATGCACTAGTATACTTTCTACACTGAATTGTCACATCAATAGTTTAGTTTTCCATGTCTTTAATGCTATATATATACCTAAAAATTGAAATTTGTAAATGTCTCATCTCCATCATCATCAATAAAAGTTATCACTAGCACACACACACACACATATGTGGAGATGAGACATTTACAAATTTCAATTTTTAGGTGAATACATGTGAGAAAATGGATCTTTCCATTAATAAATAGTTGGTTTCAATAGTGAAATTAAGGGGAAATTATAAAAAATATGGAAATTTTGAATTTATGAGAACTCAATCAAAGTGTTAGATCCATTTTTATTGCTAAGGAATCTTATGAGCTTGAAGAAGCTATACTTAAACAATAATAACTTTAAAGGATTAATTAGTCCGTTTCTAGGAAAACTCGACAATCCATAGGAATTACATTAGTTAAAGAGAGGGTTATGTTAACACCTAGAATGAGACTCAAGTGAAATGATTTAGAAGCCAAAGATCTATTACCTCTTAGTATCCTCTCACTTTGTGTTGGTCCATGTCAACACTCATGGGAGAACCCAAAACCAGTATATGGATTATGGATTGAATCAATGAGTGTGAATTAGGTCATACGTAGGTAAAACACAAAGGAAATTGAGCCCTAGGTGAAACTATTTACAATCAAAAGACGTGTCACCTCTTAAGATCCTTTGACTTTGGGTTGGTCCATACCAAAACTTAAGGCATAACCCTAAAACTAGTATATGACCTATGGATTGAATTACTGAGCATGAATCAAATCAATAATTAGGTAACACATTAAAAATAAAATGTTAACAACATTGGGAAAGATTCAAAAACTAGTGTCTACCAATGCATCATGGAGTCAAATATGAGGTAAAGAACATGTTCATTTGAAGGCAAAAAATTCTATTGAGACATCCATATTATATAAATACCACGTCAAAATATTTTGAACCCTACAATGAATTCGTAGACACAATCCTACCTTGATTGTATGGACCTAATTAGAGGCAAGTTTTTACCCTACAAATCTTTAATGTGAAGGATAATTGCTCATATTCATACTAATATTAGAGAAAATAGGGGAGCAAGCCCACATAATATCATGAAATTAACTTAAATAAACTAAACAAGAGAGCTATAAGTATTCATTAATGGAGAAAAATACATGAGAAATATTAAAATTTGTAAACCAATTCTAGCCTATTTGATAATCATAAGTATATCAGATTTCAAATCTCAAAATATAAAGATTGAATCCTCCAATATCCAATGCCTTTACAATCTTTCATCATTGTTTAAATTAAATTCTCCTCAACCTAGTGCATGATTGTATGCATTTCACCTGGAAGTGGGAGATATGATTGTTATATCATGTCATATATAACAATCATTGAATAATAATGGATAGGGATGAACTTAAAATGGATGCCATGCATTCACCCCCTAGGTGGTGAGACTTATTTGAGCATAAATCAACTAAAAATATGCATAAACCAAGTTACTACTACATTGCATTCCTTTTATATAGTGAAAAATAAATCAACCAAGTAAACCTTCAAAATATGAGCACACTTTTCTTAACATGTTGTAAATTTTCATAGGTGAAAAATAACTCCCATAACAATTTAATATGTATCCCAAATCCAAGGTTGAAAAGAGACTTAACGAAAATTTCTCCTACGCAATCACATCCAAGATTAACTTATTGATGATGCAAAAATAAATTGCAAAGGACATAAATATAACATTGTCTCTTAATTTTTCTTGTTAATAATAACCTATAAGGTACTTGGAATTGGAACAAACACAAAGTAGCACTTTCCATACCTAAACTAATCACATCCCATGTATTCAAACCACTTTTTATAAGTAACACATTTCCTCAATTTTGGTCGTGTTAAAATAAGAAAATTATCTCTGGAAACATGTGAATTAATTTGTTATTTAAAAAATCAAATCCATATTGCATGACTTAGAAATGAAAATCAAATGAAATAATTTGTTATTTAAAAAATCAAATCCATATTGCATGACTTAGAAATGAAAATCAAATGAAAAATAATAGAAATTATACTAATCATTTTTTCTATTAAATATAATTTAGATATGTCTTTTGACATGATAACATCTGTTATAAATTTCAATTGAATTATGAATATATGTTTTATTGTGAAAAATCAAGAAAACCCAACAAAATGAACATATATTAAATCTTATTCATTCATTCTTTTTTCATTTTCATGATTTTTTAAACTTTTTTTTTCAAATTATTATAATAGTAATAATTAATAACAAAATTGGTTTACATTTTTTTTTTCTCGCTAAAAAACTAATCTATTAATTACATTAACGGGCAGTACATTACAGTCATGTAGTATCTTCGCCTGAGGCCAGGCCTCGGCGTTCTGAACCAGATATCAACCCACGCAGGGGAACTGAAACTCTCAAAAAGACACATCCCAAACAAAATACTGCACCCACGCAGGGGCGACCGACTACTAACATAATTATCCCGCGCAGGGGCATCTCAAAACAGGACCAGTCAAAAGGATTAACCCTTGCAGGGGCAGCCTAATACTAACAGAGTTATCCCACGCAGGGGCAGTATTAAACAAGACCAGAAAAAAATTGAAATTATCCCACGTCGGGGCAACATTGGACAAGACTAGGAAAACATTGAAATTATATGAGCCGAGAGCCAAAACAAGACCTGAAGGGAGCTGGAGATGGTGAAGCTGAGCGGAGGGCTGGCTACTTCTCCGGTTCCTCTTCAACCACTAGGCACCCCCAAAATTCTCCATCTTCCGCTGCAGCAGGATGGGGACCCAGGTTGACATCCCCCGCTTTGGAAGTTGACGCCTCCGGCAGCTTTGGACCTTGTTCTGCCACCAGTCCCGGCGGCTCTTTGACAAACGCTGAGCTCTCGTCCTGGTGCTATTGTTTGCCACAGAGCTCCTCACTATCAGGTGGCGCTTCATCCAGGAAAAGAACCGACACATGAGCGTTGATGCGGGGCCTGTCCAACGAGCTACTGAAGGTGAAGATGGCCGAGCCAAAGGTCGGCGAAGGAGCTGAAGGGTCAGGGCTGTCGGAGTCCACAAATTGGCTGGCTTGAATTGGCGTGGCATCAGGGAAGCCATGGCAACAACATCGACAACGATAGGGGTTATGAACCTGAGCAAGAGGCCGAGAGGACTCTCCCCTGGCTGAGCCTCGACGGCAAGGCGGACGCTGCCGTGGCCTGACCATGCTTGAGACAAAGCCGAGGAAAAGGAGCCGAGAGGGTGGCGGAAATGAGGCAGAGGCGGAATTGGGGAAGGACGCCAATTTGCAGTCCCCTCTCCTTTCAGAACTACGACCAACGAGTAGAGGGAAGGAGGGTGAGGTCTCCCTGAGAGCGGGTGAGCAGGCGGGAGCTGGAGCATGAACCAGCAAGAACTGAGCGACAAAGGCCGAAAGCTGCACATGACCCAGCATGAATTGAACCTCAACATCAACTGATTTAAACACTGAACCTTTGCCTCGAACCTTGATCGCCATAACTGCTCGTTGCAGACGAGCCTACGGCAAGAATGGCACAATGAATGTGCTTCCAGGTTGAACCCCGCCCTATATTCCATGGCGGCGATCCGGCATTGAATGCCCTCATTAATCTTGAGGCTGCCCATGTCCTGCAAGTGGCGCCTCCATAACTGACGATGTGTCACCCGCATCCGGGAAAAAAATTGGTTTACATTATAAATTAATAAATAATTACATAAATGATTTAGATATTGTAAGAAAGCTTTGGGAGAAGATCACATCAAATTTTATATGTCTACCATGAGGACAAAACCAAGATGGTTTGAAATACTTAGACAAAAATAGTTCAAAACATGTAAGTAAAAATAAAATTTGATGTGATATTCTCTGAAAAATTCGTGCAATCAAGATTTAGATATTTGTTGATTTATATAAATTTATAATTAATAATCTATTATGATAAAATGATAATTGTCTATATTAAATAATTTTGTTTAATTTATCTTATTCATTAATAAATAATCTTTAATTATATCATAAAATTGGTAAATTAATATATTATATTAATTTATAATTTTTCCATCATATATATTTTTAAAATTTATATTCATTATTATATTTTTTTCTAAACATGTAAATAATTAAACAAATCATGGTAGAAGAGAAAACTTAATAATACCCACAACAAAATCTGAGTGATTCATAAACAGTATTGAATTTTGTGATAGGGGTTATTGCTTTGCAGACTGTTTTTGTCTAGAAAGAACCAAGTCAAGGATTTATCTATTTTCATTTTACTTAGTCCGAGATTCTTTATTTTTATGCATTTGGGATATACGAATATTTTAATTTTCTAGGTGGCAATTCAAATTGATCTCTCGTCCCCTCTGAACAATAGTCAAGGTCCGTTGTGGCTCGGTGAATCTCGTTCCCTCTCAACAACACTCAAGGTTTGTTGTGGCTCGGTGAATCTCTTGTTTCAAGGTTTGTTGCAGCTAGAAATTGTTTATATCTTGAAAGATTCTTCAGAATACCAAACTTACTAGTATCTTTCCCTTCTTTTTTTTAAAGGACATTTGTTTCTCTTCGCCAACTTGACCATTATCTCTCGTAATTAACCAAAGTACAACCAAGTGTTTAACAAAGTATTCACTACCCTGCTTGATGCCAACCACCGATGTTGATTCCAATTAATGAAATATGTAAGTCTCTAAGTGTCAAGTGATAATGATGATGCGAAGTGGGTATTCCCTATCCTTGTCATAATTATAATGACATGATGAGGAGGATTAGGAGACAGTTGTCCATCACCATTGCTCACAATGAAACAACAAATCTAGCTTAAATTCATTCCATTTGGCATTTGGCATTTGGAGTTGGGCTAAACCTGGCAGCGCTTCCACGCAAAGCACTCCACCTCTTGAAGGATGGAGTAATTATAGAACTGAGGGCCCGAGAGCACTGCGCCCTACAGGTGATCAGAGAACAGCAGATCAACAACGAGCAGATGGCCCTACAGAGAAATGTTTCCATCACCGCTGAGACCGAGGTGACCTATCAAAGCAAGAGGATTATGCAGGTCGTTGAGGAGGTGTGTCAAATGGTCCCAGAGTTGGCCATTCTAGAGGAGGAGCCAGTCGAGGTCTGCATCCGCAAATTGGCCACAAGGGCACGAGACACTCAAACTGAGATGGCACGGGTTCAATTGGAGTTGAACCTGCAAATTACAAAGCTACAATTAAGGGCCTAGCCTTCAACTATGCCAAAAGTGAAGAAACAAAGGGCGACCGCTGTCACAGAATCAGTAGTAGCGGTGGATAGTGCAGTAGTAGACTACACGCAGTTGTTTGAGAAATCATTTGAGGTCCTGACAAGCTTGCAGGAGGACCCCAATATACAAAGGCTACAGACAGAAGCGCACGAGCTACAACAGCTCTACGATGAGGTTAAGGGCACAACACAAACCGGCATGCTAACACAGAGGCTAGCCAAGCTGCAGGAGGCCAAGCAGCTGAAGGAACAGGTGGACGCAATGTTGCATAAGGAAGTAGTGCTGAAGGTGAGACTAAAGCCCTGGCTGGAGGAAGCTTATGTAGTCACAGGAAATATTGAAGGCAAGCTTGTGACTCTACAGGCAACGCAACAAAAGCTTCAGGTTGACAGTGTAGGAGCATTGACCAAGCAGACAGTGGAAGACGCGAAGAAGGTGACAGCTCAATGCACAGTCAAGGTAGCGGTCATACGGGTCAAGATGGAAGGATTTCGCGCAAAGATCTCCATGCCTACCGAGTGACTCGAGGGCGAGTCACAATGTTTGTGTTGGGGGCCTGTTGGGAGCGGGATCCCTCAAGGGAAGTTTTGGGGCTAAATGCCCATGTTTGAGTCAAATTTTGTAATAAAATTGTAAAGTCTCCGCATTTTGTGGTTGCGGAGCGCTAAGGTGTCATGTGTCATAAAGGGTAGTCCGCCCTTAGTTTTGTAAAGTAAAGTCGACTGTAAGAGATCTACCCATGGTCCGTGGACCATGGGATTGTATAAAAAGAGCTAACCTCTAAGTAGTTAGAGAGACACAATGTAAGGGAGTCGTAGCTCTGAAGTAAGAAGTCTAAGTCTTGGGTTGTAGCGTAGGTAAAGGCTCTGCAGCTGAGTGCGCAGAGGCCTAGGGTAGAAGTTTGTAGCTAAGTGCGCAAACCCTGCAGTTGTGTGCGCAAGATGGATAAAGTTTGTAAACACTTGGAAGATATCAATAAAGAGAAATATTCTGCAATTTCAGTGTCTTTGTTCTATTGATACATCTTGATATGTTATGTATGAATTTCCTTTATTATGCTTAGGTGATGAACAAATGAATGCAATCACATTGAATAATTGAACGCATTTACGAATATCTGTTTACGCGGTGTTAACTATAATTGTTTGATAAGATAAGCAAGTCACTTAGATTAATTGGGGAGTTTGCACGGCACGCTGCCATAGCAGCGCGAAAGTACCTGAGTAACAGGCTAGGTTTGCACAAAGGTCGATCATACCCTTTCACGGAGGTATTGAAGGACAGAATAAAGGGCTCATCTTGCAAGCCCTAGAGCAAAGTGACATGCGCGAAGGCAAGGATAAAAGGAATCAAACAACATCACAAACATCTCAGGGTGCAGAAACTTGGTTCTAGCATCCCCCCGTACTTCTTCGGGTGGGACTTCGGTTCATGCTCCACGGGCTGAGCACCATACTGGGCTCATGCCACTGTAGACCAGAAGGTCACAAAGTTGGTAGGAAGAAGAAGAATCTGTGTACTCCAGTGGCTTGGGGAATCCAAGAACCACCCTGCCAAGCAAACCTGCTTTAGGAGAACTCACATTGAGTCCCTGTATTGTAATTCTCTGCTAAAAGGCACATTAAAACAAGGCCACCACTGAAAGCTGGACCGGAGACGTAGCCCTGGAGAATAGGGTGAACTCCTTATTAAACTTCTTGTGTCTTTGTGTTTGCTTACTGTATTTCTCTGCTGCCTTTTCATTTTATTGTCTGTGTATTGGAAATCTGACCGATCCGTTGCTTCAATGACACATAACGCACACCAACACATGAGTCTATAATACCTTTAAACAATAAATCTTTAGCTAATGTCACTCATAGGGTGAATATCAGATCATGTGGTATCAGAGCCCTAGGTTGTAAGGTTAGACAAGCTTGTGTTGGTTTAGCTATGAATGCTCACAAGATCAAAGCTCAAATTAGGAGGAGAGTTGGTCGAAACTAATCCTAAAATTGGGAGAGTCTATTCTCGGAAGACAATGTCAGAGGAAGGTTCTATGGGGCTAGACCCTCAATTCATAGAGAGTTTCCTAGCTATAAAGGCTATGGTAGAAGAAATATATAGGGACTTTAGGAAGCACAAGGATGAAGATTCATCAGGCTCTAAACAACATAAAGAAGAAGATGAGTCTCACTACCATGACCACTCAAAAGGAAAGGGGAAAGAGGAAAGCTTTCTCACACCTCCTAATAGCCCTATGCATAATAAGAAAGCATCCTTGATTAAGCTAGATGTTAAATTTGATTTGCCTATATATGATGTAGAGCTAAATGCTCAAAAGTTGGACAATTGGATTAGGCAAATTGATGTGTATTGCAGAGTGCAAAACATCAACTCAGACAAGAGTAAAATTCAACTGGCAAGCCTACACTTAGGAGGCACTGCCTTGGTTTGGTGGGAAGGAAGAACCCAAGCTAATATGAAGAAACATGGCAAGACCATCTCTTTCTGGAGTGAATTTGTTTCTGCAATCAAGAAGCAGTTCTATCCATTGGCCTACATGAAACAAGCCATGATGAATTGGCAAACTCTTTGGCAGTTGAAAGGGAAAAGTGTGCAAGGGTATACTCAAGAGTTTAGGAAGAGAGCATTGATGTTGGGCATCCCATTAGAATCACTAGAGACTCTTTTGAAGTACATTAGTGGTCTACACAGCTACATGAGGCATACCATCCTCATGTTTAATCTCACGAGTATAGATGAGGTATTTGTACAAGCTACTCATCTAGAAGCTAGAGGAAATAATGGAAATCCAGAAGTTGGGGGACCATCCCAACCCACTGTAAGCAAGAGCAAGGAGAAAAGAAAGCAGAAGTGGAAAGCAAGGAAGGCTAACACTGCACAAAAAGGCAAAGCTTCATGCACTCACTATAAAAAGGAGGGGCATGATGACGAGCACTATTTGATTCTACATCTAGAGCTGAGACCTAAGAAGTCCGAGGGCAAGAAGAAGAAGACTGTTGTAGCTATTAAGACAGATTTGGGGTCAAACTCGAGAGATGAAACAATCATTGTAGCCATAAGTATAAAAGGTAAGAATTGTGAAGCATCTACTAGTAATTATGTTCAAACTATTATTGATGAAGAACATGAGAGAAAAAGACATGAGCTTTTCCATATTCGAGTTATTTCCAAACATCAAAAGATTGATACTTTGTTTGATAGTGGCTCACAAGTAAATT
>APFE030140228.1:0-12849 GCA_000404065.3 Pinus taeda
ATGGATGGCAGGTTCATCAAAGATGTTAGGCAAGAATGGAGGGGGATTGAACAAAAGGGAGTCATCTTTCACTGAGCATTGATGCTCAAGCTGCCACTCATACTCTTCATGAATGACAAAGCATGTTGGTTGTGAAACACCAACTTCATCAATGGCTTATTACTCATTCACAACAAGTGAAGAGTCTAGAATGGAAGAACACAAGACAATATCATCTAGAGGAACAACCAAGTTTGAATACGAAGGTTGTGGAACATATTTCATATGGGAACCAGAAGGACTCAAAGCCAACATTGCGCAAAAATTGAGTGAAGTCATGTTGGCAGGATGTGCAAGCTGAAAAAGTGAGTGAGCATGATCCTCAACATCACTCAACAATGGTGGAGTTGTTGAATGAGGGGATGGTGGACAATCAGTGGTGAGAGTTACCGCATTCACATGAGATTGTGCAACTCCATCGGTGAAGAATGTTGAGTGAGTATTGATTTGTAGCTTCTTCTTGGTACAAGAATATTTCTTTAGGAAATACTCGAACTGGTCCTAAAGTTAGGAAAATTTGATCTAGCTCCTCAGAGCTTGAAACTACAAGTCACAGAAGCACTGCCAAAAATCCATGATTGATTCATACAAATCTTTCCATTGCTGTAACAATTTTGAGTTAAGATGGTCTGGATCAAAATGATAGAAAGTGTCTTCATTGAGATCACAGAAGTGCTCATGTGAGTGTACACTGTCAGCAGGTAGTTTTCACCACCATTGAAGTGGAGATTCACGAAGTGTATATGCAAGTAGCAAGATGGATTGTTTGTCAAAACACCCATCCTCCTCATGAAGCATGGGAAGAAAGTCATGTAAGTACTCATGCCAGGCCACTTCACCTTCACCATCATACGTGTAAGTGGAAAAGAGATCGAGAAACTCTGCAGTGATGGTGACATATTCATGATTCAAAAAACATTACGAAGGGAAAAGAGTGCAAGAATCCATGAAAGATATGAAAAGGTTGAAAACTGGATGAGTGGAAACAACTTGTCTTGGCCCTCATTGTTAGGCCCCTATACTACTAGCGTAACCCCTTATTATTATTAGTACAACCCCCTTATTATATTGTTGTGCCCATTTGGTCCCCATATTGTTATTATTGTGCCCCATAGAAGCCCACTATTGTTACTATTGTCCCTTCACATTATTATTATTATGTCGGCTCTAATTATATTATGAACCCTTAGACCCCTTAGACTCGAAGAGGCTTATTTCTAAGGCGCTGATCTATCTTTTCTATCTTTTTGTGATCTAGTTTCATAACATTTGGTATCCAATCTTTGGATTCTATCGTTCCGCTACTCCAAATAGGTCATTGTGGAATTTTCACAATAACATTTTTTCTACGATGTTTCAGAAGCTAAAAAAAAAAAACCATTTGATAGAAATCTTTCTAACCCTGGGGCCTGAATTTTAGATATTGTCTCGCTATATTTTAGGATATATGATCTGAAAACTTTAGGGTTTTTGCAAGCTCCATAATTTCATCTAAAACAGACCATCATGGAATTTTTGCTATAGCGTTTTCGCTACAAAGATTCAAAATGTAAAATAGAAACCCATTTGAGAAGAAATTTGTCTGAACCTTGGGTCTAAATTTAAGCTCTTTTGTCGCTGCATTTTCAGAGATACCGTCCAAGACATTTAGGCTTTCTGTAGGCTCCCGAATTACATCCCAAATAGTTGACCTAGGGAGAATAGTCATGTCTGTCTCTCTGAGCATCAAATTAGAATTTCGTAAGAAGTTACAGGAAGAGGATGCAATGTATTTTCTTGAGTATATTTTTTAGATCCGAAGGTCAAAACAGTGACATGTGGCACTTCATAAGTTCACTCTTCTAAAAAGGTCTATAATTAGGTCATCACAGGAGATTGGGAATAAATATTTCTTTATTAATCCAATTTCAATTAGACTTACGAAGTTAGAAAGAGGACTTAGAGGGCTATTACAAACCCAAACTTCAGAACTTAAAAATATGAAAGTACAAATTTACAGTCGTTTTAAGATCGGGCTCCTAAAATCAAGAAAAATTGAGATGAGGAAGTTTGATGGCAAGATCCAGTAAGTTGGATACCATAGATGGAGAAATATTTTAATCTACATGGTGTACCACTATTACAAAAGGTATGTATTGCATATTCATATTTAGAACAAGATCAATTTTTATGGTATAAAGGGCTTTGTTCTCATAAACCACTTTTTACATGGTCAATTTTCATGGAGGAAATTATAGAACATTATGAGGATACAAAGAGCAACGCATTCTTTAGGGAAACACCACAACAATTGGAAGAGAAAAGAGCAAAAGAGCTTTGTTACAAAGTGGAAAGAAAATTAATGGCAACAAGGAAGTCTACCCCTCACAACTATAAATATGGAAGTGTTGTTTCTCCTAGCCTTCCACAACCTACAAGGGTTACACCACAACAATTGGAAGAAAAAAGAGAATAACGGTTTTGTTACAATTGTGATAGCAAATGCACTAAAGGTCATAAGTGTGCTAAGAAGAAATTATTTTACATAGATTATGAAGAGGAGGAATAAAATTATCAAGAAACATCAAAAGAAGTTGATATACACAAGGAACCTACCTCGGAGAAAGAAGAAATGAATCTGACCATATCTTGTAAAGCATTGGCAAGAATTACCACTCAAACTCTCAAGATAGAAGCACACATGAAGAAGTAAAAGGTTTAAAGAATGAAAGATCACATTGAGAAAGAGGAAATGAATCCAACCATATCTTGTAATGCATTGGCTAGAATTACCACTCCTCAAATGATCAAGAAAAAAGGACATATCAAGAAGAAAAATGTTCAAGAAGTGAAAGATCACATGAAGCATCAAGAAATGAATCTGACCATATCTTATAATGCATTAAAAGAAATTACCACTCCTGAAACTCTCAAGATAGAAGGAGCTATAAAGAAGAAAATGGTTCAAGCAGTGAAAGATCACATCGAGCATCAACAACAAGTTCTCCAACTTTTAAAGGATAATGCTACTTTGGTGCATAATCGAATGAAACAATAGGTAGATCAACATCACAGTGAAAGAAGTTTTGATGTAGGTGAATGGGTAATTTTTAGGCTACATCTCAAGCAAGTTATTTATGAGAAGGAAATGTTGGAAATACTACATGCACTTAAGAAATGGCGACCTTACCTAATGGGAAGACACTCCAAGGAAAAAATGGATCATGATAGTCTTACCTTTAGAAGAATAGAAAAAATGGGTTAAAAATATATTGGGTTATGACTTTGAAATCATCTACAAAAAAGGGAAGCAAAATTTTATTACAGATGCACTCTCAAGAAAGGATGAGGATGTGGAAGCATTATTTTGTGCTATTTCTATTTTCCAACCATATTAGATAAATGAAGCAAGGGATGAATGGAAGAAGGATGAAGAAGTGTGGTCACTCATTCAAAAGTTTCAAAAGATCGCAACTCAAACAATATTGCCGGAACTTGACAAGGAAGGAAAAATCATATTGGAACCTAGAGCAGTCATAGAAAAAAGAACCCAAAAGCTATGAAATCAACCAATTTCAGAGTATCTCATCAAGTGGAAGAACTTACCTGCTGAAGATTCCACATGGGAAGAATTTTATACGGAAGCATCAAGAACTGCTCAAGCATTGAGGGCAAAACTTTTTGAAGGAGAGGGGCATGTTAGGCCCTTATAATACTAGTGTAACCCATTATTGTTATTAGTCCAACCTCATTATTATATTTTTGTGCCCATGTAGTCCCCATATTATTATTATTGTGCCCCATAGAGGCCCACTATTGTTATTATTGTTCCCTTACATTATTATTGTTATGTCAGCTTCGATTATATTATGACCCCTTAGACTCTTGTATATAGAAAGGAGGTCTTGTAATTTGTATTATCGAAGAATTGTTCATTTGCATAATGTAAAGGAGGTTTCCCCCTCAAAGAGGCTGAATTATAAGGTGTTCATCTATCTTTTCTATCTTTTCGTGAGCTAGTTCCATAAGACTCCATCTAGCGCCAGTAATGTTGATAGTGTTGGGCCTACCAACATGTCAAGGGATCTCCCTGGTAAGAAGTTCCAAATACACATTAGACCATTTGGTGTAGGAGTCCCAGTAGTGAGTCATATGGTAATTCCTTGACCGCAATTTCGCACAGAGGCAAGTAAGATAACTCTATTGGTAGCAAGGGTGTGACAACTGTAGTAAGTCAAGGAAGGTGCAAGAGATGTTCTAACACATGAGGGTTGAGATGAATGTGCCCCTTTGCAACATGTAATAGTACTCAGATGAGAATGGAACACACGAGTGAAAATGCATCACAAGTTGGAAAGCAAGTTCGCTGGCAATCCAACGTGATAGTTAAACCAACAACACATTGCATAAAGATTCATACATACTCATACATAATAGTCTATACATGCATGTGTAAGAAAGAAAATACATATGCCATTTAGAGTAAACAAGATAGCTAGAATACAATACAACATATGCATGAAACGTATTGGCTCTTATTAGATAAAGAATTGTAATATCCATTCATACAATACATCCATGTCCAACCACTAGCTCCAATAGTGGAACATTACAACCACATCCACCCTGCTCCTCCAAAGAGATGTACTAGCTCTATGCAATGGAGAAGCTAAGGTGCATTAAGATACTGTCCAAGCTCTCTCCAAGATAGTCTTATCGGAAGCCTAGATGACCAAAAGCCCGTACAATGAGTTATGATGGACTATTTATACAAAGTGTGGGGTGACGCTTGACATTCCTCTTTATGATAGTTCAACTACCCTCATGACTCTTCACCTACTCTATGACTGTTACATCCAACTATAGACACTTGACTTACACTTGACATGACTTAACATTATAATGCACATGTACCCATGTGAACAAAATCTCTTGAGCAAGCCGTTCTAGACATCACTCTAACCTAGACAACCATTGAAGTCCAACTCCTCAACATCTTCATGTTGATCGATAGTAGCATATTGATGCTAAGATCGATACACTTGATGGTGTCTGTGTGCTCTATGGTAACATCTATTTGAAACTTGACTCTTGCCTCCATAACATTCGGGTACACTTCACGGGCTCCTCTGTCCAACTTGTCTGTAACCATGAACATCATTGTCTTAAATGCATCCATACCAAAAACATATTTTTGCATGATGTCTGCAATGATGGGCACGTCTCGGTTGGTGGAAATGCGCACCAACTTGTCAAAGTATTAGTCAAGCTATAGTTGTACTTGTTTCTTTGTCTTCGCCAGGGTGAGAGTCCAGAGTGATGGGATTGCTTGTGTATGCACCACCACATCCATACTTTTGAATACTCGTGCATGGGAAGCTTGTATGCTAGTGATGAACTATAAGAGCTCTTCATAATTCTGGATCTGATTCCAGATACGTGCCTTGGGCTTGACCACATTGTCCCTCATCATCTTAGGCAAGTGAATTGGGGATCCCCTGTACTTCATCATCCATGTTTGCATGTCATCAACAACAACATGAAAGTTAATCAAGATACGTGCTCTTCTAGCACATCGTTGCTTCCATCCATTCAGATGGGCGATTTCCTTATACACAACACCAAAATTGAAGTACAAAGCTCGCATAATTGTGTCAAGATAGAATACTTCATTTAGCATTGCCTTCCTCAGTTTAGCTTGGGCAGACATTGTCCCCAAGTCTCCTCCTTTCTTTCTCATTTGTAGTTCCTTCGCCATTCGCTCATTCTTAGTTATTAGAAAGTGAAGACTTGAGCTACTGGCTTCAGCATACACTCTAGTTGCATCAGCCAAGGCAGTTGGATGTTTATGCACATCAACCATGATCACTCGTTCCTCAACTTGTGCAGGAGATGTATGATCCTCGAGAGTTGAAACTCTACAAGACTACACAACTCTATGTTGGGATTCATCGAACGAGATGTTGTGCATCTCTTCTTCCCATTGATCACCAAGGATCTCAGTGCCTCCTCATTCATTCGAGACTTGCTCATCATCCAGATGCATTAAAGTAGGTGAGTTGACCTCTTTGTGGTGAGGCATGAGGTCATTGTCCTGTTCCAACTCTTACTGCTCCATGTCTACATCCACCTGTGGAAGTGCTTGTTATATCTAATGAGAAAAGTCTTTCCCTTGTGATGGTTCACCCTATTCACTTAATGCCAGTTTTTCTTATCAATCACCTACTTCTACAGGTGTTTCTTCTTCCGTTTGCACATGTTGTGCCCCCTAGTGTATATGCTTCTACTGTACTTCTCTCTCTTTTTTGCACACCTCTTCTTCTTTTCAGAATTGCTCCCTCAGCTCATGTAACAACTTCTCTACTTCTTCGATCCTTCTCTTATCCCTCCACCTTTGCACGCTTTGCATGTCATGTTGGTGCCTCTTTACCTCTATAGCCATAGCTCCTTTCTCTACCAATGGATATGCTCAAAACTTGCAACTTTCCCGTCCTCCATGTAATTGACAATCTTCCTCTTACCTTTATCGCGCACTGATATGCTTGCCTCTGCTGCCACTACTGCTACTGTTGTTGGTGGTGCTCTCCGTGATGCTGCTTCATGTTTCTTTGCTAACCACTCCACAACGAAGCTGACCTATTCATTGGGTGTGGAGAGCCATTCGCAATATCTCCATGGGTCCTCCTCGACCCAATGAAATGCCCCATGGATCTAGCTGAGCTGAACTCTCGTATAGTAATCTTTGACAAAAGAATGTGGGTCATATGTATTGTAGTGTAAGAGGTCGAATAGGTACTTCTTTGTCAGTTCTACTTCGAAATATATTTGCTTGATACTCCAAATCTCATATAACCCAATCCGCAATAGAAGAGCGGGCCAAGGTGCCTTCTTCTTCTGATGTAATCTAGCTATCTATCCTACTGAGGTGTTATATGCTACTTCTTGTATGAAAAGTATGTCCAAGGAAAACATCAGTAGAACATGCAGAGGATTTCCCGCATTGAACATTCAGATGAAGGTGTCGGATGGTGAGGCATAGTAGTCTGTTATTCCTATCAATGCCTCCATCTCTTCCTTGAACATGTAGGGTGGATATTGTTTGAATATCATCTTGTACAAGGGGGTGAAAAAATGACCAGAGAACTATGTGATTACTCCTCTGAAATTACTTTCAGACAACAACTTGAAATATGTGTTCAAACTCCTGTCAGGCACAAACTGCATCTAGGATGTAGGCAGACATGCAAAACTCTACATGCATACCTGCGAGTGACTATTGGGCCTTTGCGACTTATTCCTTCAACTGATGAGCTAATATACAAGACTAATTATATGGTTTTACTTCTCTAGACACTTGGTCCAGTGTGATCACCCAACTTTTTGGGAAGGTTTCCATGCTTGCTTGGCCACACAATCGACAAGAAAATATGACTAAGTATTGGTATGCCTTCCTCAGTATCTTTTCCTTGTAGATCTGGTTGGGTGTCAACCTGAATTGAGCTAGCTCCTTTACCTAGTTCTTCAGAATGTCTCTCGAGTTAGAATTGTTGTTGGGTAAGCTTAATGGAGTCTTCATGAAAGTCACAGGCGCAGACATCTGATACATCTCATCATATACTTGTGCCCATAAGGTTGCAATATTTATCCCACTAACACTACTCAAGGTCATCGTCTTGGGATCAACGTGAGAGATGATCCAATGTATCATGTCCTCACATGGGAACAGGGGGCATCTACATGCAATATGGTACAAGATGAACTTGTGAATGTTCACGTACACCTGATGGTCTTCGAGGCCTTCCTTTAAAGTGTCTGCAAATGTTTCAATGACCTCTTTCTACTTCAGTTTGATGTCCCTGTCTAAAAACAGCTTTGTATCTTCATAGATTGGTAGACTAGAGGACACTCGCTGAACTATTGTTCCAGCTGCATTTCCATTAGTGTCTTGTGATCCTGTTCCCTTGGAGGCCATTGATCTTGTATTGTTAAGAGATGGATGGACACCAAAAACATCTGGATACAAGTATCATTCATGACAATAAATATGTGAGTGAAAACTAAAGCAAATTCAAGGAGACATAGCACATATTTGGTAAATAGATGGGCAAGACTATGCAATTTCTGCTTGGAGGCATGGGTGACTGGCTACCAGAACTGCGTAAAATGTAGTCTGGGTTGTCTAGGAGTAAAGAATGGTTGTTGTATTTGCGCAATGCACAATTTAGACTGGTTATTGGTTGTTGGGATTGCACAATGTGCAATTCAAACTGGGAGTGACTGTAGGCTTAGGGACTGCATTGCGCAATTTTCTAGGCTAGCAATCATTGTTCCTTAGAAATGCACAAAACAGTCTTGGAGGCTAGTGCTAAAAAAAATGTGCATTTCTGGAGAGGTAGGCAAAGCCTTCCTTCCCCATATTTTGCAATGTTGTCTCAGCGAAGGCAGAGCCTGGGCCAAGGTTGGCCCAACTCGCCGACGGGAAACTAAAAAAAAATATGATAGTAAATGCATGGAAATAGTAAGTGAAATTTGAAGTGATTGAAAGTGCATGCAAATGTGAATGAATGATTCATTTAATGGATCAACATGCATGTGGGTGAAGCAAGTCACTGAATCAGCCACCATTCGTGAAAAACGGTTTCATGCATGTGACAATAGTGAGATAGTAACAAAAACTAAAACAGAGCTAGGATAAGCTAGTATACATGTAAATGACAACAAGAGTTCAAATAAATCAAGCAAACAACTCTTGCACAAGTGAATACACAAAAAGCGATAAAAATGTTTAAAAAAGAAAAGTTGAGGCCACTTACTCGTGAATAGATGAGTCGGATGTGTCAAAAAGTCCTAGATGTACTATGGGATGTTAGAGATCCAAGATCAATGTGAAAGAATGAGATATGATGCATCGAATAAATAAGTTTTGAGCTCATGACGAGCATGCCACAAATCTAGGAAAAAGTGACACTTGGAGAAAAGTTTCTGAAACAACATTGCATGTAACCTCCACTTGCTAAAAATAGCTCCCTGAATCATGGAATGCCTTTTGCATGCTTCCTTTTGCTATTCTAAGAAAAAGTAAGCCATGCATGCAAGTGAAGTTTCCTCAGTCTTGGGTGGAAGTAGTTAACAAAACTGCTCATGCATGCAACAGCTCAATTGCTAGGCTGTCTACCCAAGTGATTTGTACGATTTCTTGGCAGAGTATCTAACTACTTCCCAGATTTGTGCAAATTCTCGGTTGAGAGCTAGGGAAAATTATGTAACTTTCACTGTGAGTGTTGACTGGTAGAATTGTGCAATTCTAGAGCTCAGCACGCCGCAAAACAAGATTGCACAATTTTTGGAGGGAAGGCTAGTTTCCCTCCAGAAATGCACAATTTCTTGGGGGAGCTACTCAACCTGCAACTGGACCAAGTCTAGGTGATCGACCTATGAGGGGAATGTATCAAGCTGTGGTCGACAGGCTGCCTTTGTGGAGGAAAAGCATTGAAGCTTGTGTACTTGTCGAAGCAAAACAATGTGCTATGAAAATTTGGTAGGGAGGCTCCAAAACTAAGCTACGGAAAAATTTTGGAGGGTGGTTACAGCTGCTACAATAGGTGAGTCATCTCTCCCTCACCTGTAGTAATATTCTGCAAGTTAGTGATCATCGATGTAACAATAGGACTTCACATATCCATCTTGAATCCCCTTAGAACATCAGTTGCATACTTTCCCTATCCTAGGAAGATAATACCATCCTCCTACCACACCTCCATCTCCAGAAAGTAGTGCGTCAATCCAAATTCCTTCACCTTGTAGTTTGAAGGAAGAGCCTACTTACAAGTAAATATTAGTTTCTCCTCTCCTTTCATGAGCAAGTCATCTATGTACAATATAAGAATGAGGGGCTCTCCTCCAATATGAACATAATACATGTTTGGATCTACTTGACTCTTTTCTCAACCATTTTGTTTCAAGTATTTATATATGAATAGCAAGCTCGTGGAGCTTACTTTAGTACATATAGTGTATTGTTCAATCGCCACACATCATACTCCCTTTCATGAATCTCAAATCCCTATTTTTACTCCATATACACCTCCTCCTATACATGTCCTTTCATAAATGTGGTCTTTGCATCCATCTAGTGGATTTTCCAGGTGATGCCTACTGCAATGGAGATCACTACTCTCATCAAAGTGTATTAAGAAACAACTATGAATGTATCATCATAATTAACTCCCTCCATGTGTTAAAATTCTCTCACCACAAATCCTTCCTTTTGCTTCTCTACATTGCCATCGATAGCATATTTGATCTTGCACAATGACGTGGAAGTCACAATTGACTTCCCTTGCTTTCTCGGTACCACCTCCTAAACATTATTCTTCATGATGAAAATGTACTCTTCCACCATGGAATCTCTTCATATCTATTGATTTGTTGCCTCCTCATATGAAGAATGATCTACCCCCTGGATGCTGCTCACCTTATCCAAACAACTACAAAACTTTTGTGATGTTTTTCTCTCCCTGAAAACACTCTTGGTGCTCCCCACTGAATCATTAGCTTCTTTTAATAGCTCTTGTAGCCTTTTAACTTTCCTATTCAATGCAGTGGCGTGAATGCACTTTTCCTCCTCATCTACCAAAGTTATAGATGAAGACTATACACTCAAAAACTATCCACCAATGCTCTGAGGCACTGAACTAGATATGCCTAAAACTTATGAAGTGATAATATAGGATTTAGTTATAATTGAAATTGGTGTAGAACCAATGCCAGATGAACTTGTACCTAATGATCTTTGTGTCCCTATGGTTTGACGAACATGTGCTTAAGGTCCATATTGCTTTCCATCTAAAGATCTTCCAAACAATCTATCCTCTCAAAATCTCGCATCCCTCCCCAAAATAGCTTTGCTCAAGGAAGGGATAATATGTGGTAAGCCTTTGAAGTCTTTCTGTACACAACAAGGATACCTATTTATGCACTAAGTTCTAGGTTATTCCTCCTCTCCAAAGAAACATGTGACCATGCCAAGAACTAAAAATTTGGAACTTTTCAACTTGAAGCTTCTTCCCATAGAAAGCCTCATGATTTTTCCTCCCTAATACACGATGAGGACTCATGTTCTAAACATATATCCTGATGCTACAAGCCTCATCCCAAAGAAAGAATGGTAAACTTCGATCATGAATCATAACTCTAACTACTCGCACAATGGTCAAATTCTTCTTTTCAACAACCCCATTATGTTGTAGGTTGTAAGGAAATGTCAACTCTCTCTTAATTCCTTCCTATGCAAAAAATTTCTTGAATACATTAGAGGTGTATTCACCCCCATTTAATTTGACCTCATTAACCAGATCCTCCTCCATATTTGGTTTGCCATAAGAGCTTTGAGCTCCTACATACCTCATATTTAGTCTTAATGAAATAAATTCAAGTCTTTATGGATAACTCATCTATGAATATAACATAATACTTATAACCACTGAGAGAGACTTAAGACATCATACCACATACATCAAAATTAATCAAGTCAAACATTCTTGTTGTCCTATTGTCCTGTTATCACTCTCTCGAAAAGAAATATTTGTGTACTTTCCAAGAGAACATCCTTTGTACACATCCTCATTACCCACATTGTACTTAGGAAATCTTGTGACAATATCATCTAGAATCCTAAGGGATCCTAATGATGTAAATGATCCATCCTCCTATGCCATAACTCAAATAGATCATTACTACTATTTTTGTTATGAATCCAATCATGGTTAGGCTCACACATGAGCCTACACAACTTCCTTTGTCCAATCCTAATCAATTTCGAAGAAGTAATGCTATACCACTTAGGGTAGATGAATACTTGTCCACATATGAAAAAACACCTCAAATCCCATATCCTTTATGGAAGAAATTGATATTAGGTTCTTCCTCCACCCCAGGTTACACGAAACATCCCTCATTGTCATCGACGACTCGGATTCCCTCTTAAAAGAAATAGTCCCATGCCTTACTTCTTTGGCTGTGGTGCCATCCCCAAGAACAACCTCATGGATAACTCCATCCTCTCTGAGATTAGTAAAGCACTCTCTAACACCATACATATGGCATGTGGCTCCACTATCAATATACCAATCATCTGAAGAATATGCACTAGAAGCACACTAGAAGCAAGACATGTAATCCAAGAGAACACCCTTTCAAATGATGTGGAAAAATCATCAACCTCTCCTGAAGATAGAACATGGTCCCTCTTCTTTTCTGGAGGTCACCACAAAATGTCCCATCTTATGAGAAGCAAAGTGTTTCATTTTTCTCGTATCCTTCATTTATTCACCCTTCTACTTGTTCCCATCTTTAGGCCCCTTCTTGAATTTCTTCTTTCGCTTGATAGAAAGAGAAACATTCTCCTTGTCCTCTCGATGTTGTTGGCTAGTAGAATGTGAGAGAATTCTCAATTGCTCCTGCATGGAATCATCCCAAAGTATTGCCCAATCATGCAACTTATCCCTTGCAACAATTCCATGTACAAAGTTATCCCATGTTTTAGGGAATCCATTTAAGGTTACTCTAACCATCTCATCATCATATATTTTCTCTCCAAAAGCCCCCAATTCATCATAAACTTGAAAAACTTTGGTGAGGTATGAGGTGGTAGTATCTCTCTTTAATAGCTTGGTGTTCCCCAATTTATATCCCAACATCAATTTCTAGTTATAATTCAAACTCTAGAACATCTTGTAAAGATAATCCCACATCTCCTTTGCATGAGTCTTACCAGTGACATGATAAATCAAATGGCATTTGATGGCTTCAAGGATAATTCCCTTGGCTTAA
>APFE030140229.1:0-57356 GCA_000404065.3 Pinus taeda
TCATATGCTTCGAACATCCACTGTCAATGTACCATAGATTTTCCTGTCCCTCTACATAAAATGCTATCCCACATCTTTTTGTTTGTGGTTCCTTTATTCTCCATGTTTTGGTGCTTAAGGCTTGTTCCTTTCTCTGCTGAAACCTGCTACTGCATTCAGAGTCTTCATGACCAAAGTTATTGCAAATAGAGCATTCAACTTCATTTTCAAGAGCTGAAAAGTTGTTATAGGTCCTTTTTGAAATCCCAGTCATACTCCTTTGTTTTTGAGCTTCTCTAGTCATGATTGTTTTATATGCAACACATTGAGCTGCTTTGTGACCGAAGTTATGACAAGAGAAACATT
Source organism: Pinus taeda (assembly GCA_000404065.3). Classification (NCBI taxonomy): domain Eukaryota; kingdom Viridiplantae; phylum Streptophyta; class Pinopsida; order Pinales; family Pinaceae; genus Pinus; species Pinus taeda. The sequence goes on from APFE030140229.1 coordinate 346, forward strand.
ATTCATTGAAGAAATTTCTGCGGTTATCAAATCTACCGGCCCAGTGATTGTAATCTCTATTGTTATTCATTCTTGAACCAAATTGAGAAGACCTTACCTGTGGCTGGTTGTAACCTTTGTTCATTCTTAAAACAGATTGCCCCTGATGGCCTTTATTTGCAATTTGTCCCTGCTTTACCTGATAGTCTCCATTGTGCTTTTGCTCACTTCCTTTTGCTGCCTCAAGATAACTTTTTGAAGTGGATGCTTGAGAAGTTTCTCCAGTATAGCCTAGACCTGTCTTGTTTAGAGGAGAACGCTGTACATTGATAATCTCATCTAGAGTTTCAGATCCTTTGACAAACTTAAGGTTAATTTCTTTTGTTTTCTCAATCTCTTTTCTAAGAGCAACAATTTAACCTTCTAACTTTTCAAAATGTTTTTCCTTTTCATCAATTTGAATTTGTAGAGTATCAATGATCATATTCTTTTCTTCTATACCTCTCTTGAGTCTAGTAATTTCTTCATAAAGGTTATCTACATCTATAGCATCCATGTAATCATCATCATCAAATGCCATTAACAGTTTATATTCATTACCTTGTTCATCTTCATCACTGTTTGATAGACCATCACTATCTTCATGAGTGTAGTAGCTTTTCTTACTTGCACCCTGTTTCTTGTTCCATCTAGCAGGTTCCTTTCCTTTATCCTTATAAGGACATTTTGCAGCATAATGACCTACTCTTCCACAAGCAAAGCATTTAAAAGGCAACTTACCTCTGAACCTTCCAGCACCCCTTTGAAGATTTCTGACAAAGTTCGATTCTTCTTCCTCTTCTTCTGGGACGTGGCTTGCTTCATAATAATCTCCTTTGCCTGATGCCTTGAAAGCAGCTTCTCTTCTATCTGATGGACCTCCCTTTCTCATTTCATAAGCAGTTAGAATTCCATGTAGCTGAGACATATTAAGAATTCGTAGATTTTCTTTTTCTTCTATTGCAGATACTTTAGATTCAAACTTGGGGGACAATGATCTTAGAACCTTTTCAACCACAATAGCCTCTTTTATTTCTTCACCCAAATTTTTCATACAATTAACAATTTCATCTACCCGAAGAAAATAGTTAGCCACACTTTCATCATTATACATCTTGAGAGACTCATATTGAATCCTGAGAGTTTGAAGTTTGGCACGCTTTACCTGTTCATCTCCTTCATAGCTTGTGACAATTTTGTCCCATATCTCTTTTGCGGATTATAGTGCATTACCTTCATGAATTCCGTTTGAGATATACATCCTAATAGGGTACCGACTTCTTTTGCATTTGTTTCATACTTCTTTTTCTCGTCTGCATCTGTAGGAGTAGTTGAAGGAAAAGCATAGCCTATCTCTACGATATTCCAAACTTCTGTACCAAGAGATTGAAGATAGGCAGTAACTCTTACCTTCCAATAATTGAAGTTTGTCCCATCAAAAACCAGTGGCCTGATAGATGCTTCCCTCTCGTAGTTGCTCATGATGAAGGATCTTCCTTCAAGCGATCAAGCTTCTTTAGAAGGACCTGCTCTGATACCAATTGTTGAAAATAATACTGAGAGGCGGGTGAATCAGTATTATTAGGATATTTATTCTTTTTCAAAACAACTGATATACGCTACTTCAATTTAATAAACCTGCGTATGTACGCCATTATGCAGAAGGAAACCCGCGTATATAGAACATGCTTTTACTTTACTTAATCTTTCTGATGATGATTGTTAGTTAGTGATGCAGAATCAAATAATAGTATCCAGAGACAATAAAACAGAGCAGAAAGACAATCAGACACAAGAACACAAGATATAAGGTAGAAACCCAATGTGGGTGAAAACCACCTGCTGCAATTCGTCTCTATCTTCCTTTTAAATTAGAAAACTTCTTTTACAATGTACTGGTGCAGTCTTTTTACCAGTACGCAGGCTGCAACCTGCAGAGAGCTACAACTCTCTCTCGTTCTCTAGTTTCTCCTGGAATGGAGCAACAACCCCCTTTAGCTTTTTCACTAGCCAAGATACTAGTACGTAGGAGTTGGCCTACAGAAGGCTACAACTTCTCTTTCTTCTAGGGATCACGTTTCAGCAATTTTCAAACTGGATCCGTGAACATCAAACAATCATCAAGAATTAACCAATCTCCTTTTCACCAACTAGATCTGAAACAAGTAGATACTTCTCTGACAGTTGTACACAAAACACTATACCAGAAACCACAGCAGAAACAGAACCCAAAACACAGCAGCAATAAGCAGAAATAACTAGATCACAACTTAAGGCATATACGCAATTTCAACCGTCTGCAACTTGCGTGCATACGCATCTTCGTATGGAACAACCTGCGTATACGCGCCTTTACTTCCCCTGAACGACGTGTATACGTGCCTTCGCTTCACTAAACCTGCGTACAAATCTATAAAGGACAACACACTCTTCCAGATATTCAATCACTAATTAACCCAGATTATCAGACTTATAAATCGGATAAGCGCCACATCAAGCAGATCAAAATCATACAGAGATACTATGATTTAGGCTTAAAGATTATGACCCATGAATAGACCTTATCCTTCCTTTTGCGCTAAGGTTCCTCCTTCCTTCAGATCCAGATCTACGTCATCATCCAATATACCAGCTCTAGCCCTTTTTCAGATCTTCAATAATAATCCAGATGGTGATTTGTCACAAGATCTCCTTCCTCTTTTATAGTCCTAGGCCTTCCCCAATACAATGGTCCAAAACCATAACATTTCAATACCATGAACCCAAAACTAGGGATTGACACAATTGACGAGACGCCATGGTCCAAAACATAGGTTCAAGTTCCAAGATCTAACTGCCATGGACCAAAAGAATGATCACCAACATATACGCGCTTCTGTAATATATAACCCGCGTGTATACGCGCCTTCGTCTAGATGAACCTGAGTATATGTCTTTTTCTACTTTCTGAGTGCCTGAACTGAGATCTGTTACTAAAGAAGGTTGCCATCAAGGACAACACCTGTGCCATAGCTCCAAACCTATGCCATAATGCCAACAGTCGGTTGTTTCCAGTAATGGTGGAAAATATGGCCGAAGGTGATCCACATTGAACAATGGGCGCAGGCCAAGGAATGGGGGAATGTTGAACTCAAAAGAATTATCTCCCATAACCTTGGTGATGGTTTATGATCCATATCAAAGTGGGTGAATATTGCGGTGGGGCCCTACAAGGTGCTCCTTCTACAAATGTAGCCAAACTTTTTCACTTACCTGGAACTTGTGTGGCACCTAACGCTAATCATGCCACTACTTGTACTTAGCATTTGCTTTGTCCAATATGTCATGGACCTCTTGGAGGATGTGTTGAATGTGCTTAATGAAGCTATTTTATTTTTCGGCTTTAGACTAGACATGAGACAAATCTGCCAGAGTCGCTGCAAATGGTATGGCCACATTAATGGGACATAGTGGTTGGAATCCCAATCCCACCTTAAAAGGGTTATGGCTAGTCGAGCTGTGGAGATCTTGGTTATAGCTGTGTTGGACATAACGGAGGCTCTCATCGCATGTGCATGGCTTCTTTGAGTTGTACATGCACAGAATGAGTACGATCATCCTGTTGACGACCTCTATCTGGCCATCAATTTGGGTATGGAAAGTTGTGGACTTAGTGAGCTTGGTGTCTAGCATCGACCAAAGACTGGATCAAAATTTACTGAGGAACCTGCTATCCCGATCTGAGATGATAGCCCGCGGATCCCAAAGTGTACCCACACTCATTCAAAGAAGAGTTTAACAATGAATTTTGTTCTGATACTCTTCTTACAAGTCACCATAATGGCCATCTTCGAGAATCGGTCGATGACCAAAAAAACAGTCGTTACCATGTTTAGTAAAAGGAATTCTTGACATGTAATCCATGGCGATCGATTCCCAAGGTCGAACAGGGGTAGGAAACAAAGTATAGAGACCTTGCTTCTTGATGTCGATTTGGCAATGGCACAGGAAATGCAGGATCTGATGTACTTCCTAACATCATGTCAAATATTTGGCCAATAGAAATACTTATGCAGTACTGCCACCATTTTCTTGACCCCGAAATGCCTAGTGACACAACTATAGTGTGCTTCCCAAATCATCTTCACACGCTCGCTTGCAAGAACACAAAGGTGTCCCATGTGGCATAACAAAGCATCCTAGAGGTGAAAATGTGGAACACGTTGACCCTCCAAGAGCGTATGGTATGTGTGGCTGAATTCTGGGTCACTTTTGTAGAGAAGTGTCCAATTAGAAGTCTCGTGCCGACAAGAGTTGAGCACGGTGGTTAACGCCATGATCGGTGGTCAGCTGAGGTAGTATGCAACATTATTTATGCTGTCCTTCTTGTACTTGATATTCAAATAAAATTTTTGCAAGTGTGTGGACCAATTTGGATGGTGATCATTCTGCAACTTCCCATAACTCTGTATGAACTGTAGGGGTCAGTGGTCTATGTGGATGACCATTTCCTTCCCCAAACTGTAATTCTTTCATTATCGGTAGGCCTGTACAATGGAATACATCTCTTTGTCATAAAGTGTCTCACTGTGATATTCCATTAGATGCCCCTATGAAGTAAGGACTGCCCCAATAGCATAGTCATAGGCATCTGTCTCCATCTCAAATGGTTGTTGCAAATTTGGTAATGTGAGCATTGGTGCAGAGCAGAGGCAATGTTTCAACTCTACGAATTCCTTCTATTGAGATTCATACCAAAATATTTTTTCTTTCATTCCTCATTTGGTGACTTAACTCAATGGCCAAGTGATATGAGAGAACCCCAACATGAACCTGGGGTAGAAATTGGCAAGACCCAGAAAGATGTGGAGCTCTATTAGAGTGGTCGAGGTTGGCCAATCCCAAATGACTTGGATCTTGGTTGGATCTACATGCATCCCCCGTTCACCAATAATTTATCTCAGATGCTAAACCTAGGTCATGCTAAAAGTGCATTTCTCCAAATTGGCATACAGTTTTTGTTTCCGTAGTGTTTGGAGAACCTGTCGTTTGTGGTGGAGGTGCTCTTCCCAACTCTAGCTAAATATCAGGATGGAATCCAAGTATATGACTACAAATGAGTTGGTGAATGGCTACAAGATGTCATCCATCAGCCTCATGAATGTTGCAAGAGAATTCGTCAACCCACAAAGCATAACCAATCATTTGAAAAGGCCCTCCTTGTCTTTCAAGGCAATATTCCACACATCGGAGGGTTAGATTGGTACCTGGTGATATCCCAACTTCAATTCAATTTTGCTGAAATATTTTACCCCCTTGAGTTGGTCCAGAAGGTCATCAATCTGTGGGATTAGGTACCTATTCCAGACAGTGATTTTGTTTAGTGCCCAATAGTCAATACAGAGTCTCCAAGTCCCATCCTTATTTTTTACCAACATGATTGAGCTCCCACAAGGTGATGAAATCGGCTGAAGGTGAGCTTGTTATAGCAACTCCTGAATTTGCCTCTTGATTTCATCATTCTCCATAACAGAGCTTCGATAGATTGGTTGAATGGGTAACGACACACCTGGGGTTAGATTGATGGAGTGCTTGACTTGACAATGCAGAGACGTCCCTACGGGGGAGCTGAAGGTGTCCTTGTACTCCTCCATGACCATGTCCATCTGTTTTTGTGCAAAGTGGCTTTTTCTAGATGTTGTGGCCACCGTCTTCTTCTTTCCTTGAGGGCGTATCATCTGGAAAACAAATTTCTCGATTTTGGAAATGAACATACTGCATTGTTTTGCAATAAACAGAGAGATGGCGGTAGGTGATGCTACCTTCAGTATCCTGTACAACTTATTTCCCAATGTAACAATAACAATGCAAGGCCCTAAATCATACACAACATGCCGCTTCCACAAGTATGGTTGGCCTAATAATACATCACAAACATCAAGGGGAGAAATGTCACAAAATACCTCATTCGTGAAGGGCTTGATGTTGTATGGAAGGAAACATTGTTGGATCACATGCATATCTCGTCCTTGGTGAAGCCACCCGATGGTGTATGGTTTTGGTTGTGTTGTGGCTGGTAAGCCCAGTCGAATCATGACCTTTGCTACAATGAGGTTCTTTTGGCTCCCGCTTTTGACAATGAACGGTAGTGAGAAACCCTTTACCCACATCTAGGAGTGAAAGCGACACTCCTCCTCCTCTGGATCTTCGGGTTCCTCCTTCTAGATCTTTGTGGTGGGGACAATGGCATTGGGCTCCGCATCAATAATATGGTCCCCTTTGTCATTTCCCTTGTTGGTTTCTTACTCAGAGTTGGAACATGCATCTGATTCTGAAGCCTTCATCTCGACCACCAGTAACCGCTTGTCTCGACACTCATTTGTGTTGTGGGTGGAGCTCTTATGGAACTCACACCACTTTCTTGTGTCCTTTCTTGGCTCACAGTGTTGTCCTTTGCTTGTGGCCTTGGAAGGTGGTCCTAAGTCATCCTTCCTTGGCTTTTTCCTTTGTTCTACGATTTGGGGGCACCTTTCCCTTGCCTCAAATTCGCAGATCCAAAGTCTCACTTCTTCTATTTAAACGTTTGCTCAACCTTGACAGCGTATTGGTACACTGTGTTGAGTTAGGATATATCTAGGAACTCAATATTATCCTAGATGTATCTATGCAGGGAGCCACGGTACATGAGTACCAAATTTTTCTCAGAATCCTTGATACCCAACTTTGTGCAAAGGGTATGGAAACATTGGTAAACTCTGGCACATCTTGGTCCCTTCCCTGCTGCAGCGTGGTCCACTTTATGTATTTGTCGTCATAGCTCTCGATAGGGTACTACTACTCCTTGATGGCATCTCAAAATGAATTCCAAGTGAGAGCGGCTAAAAAAAATGAGGTCATACTTTCATCCTTTTTCTCACAATAGGTTTACCACCAGTCCTTGACATGGCGGGCAACTTTGAGAAGAGAAAACGTAATCTTTTCCCAACAGAAAAAATCATGAACTAAAAATATCCTTCTAATAAATTCAACCTTTTATGTACAACGTCTACATCTATTTTTCCCTCAAATATGGGAACGTCAAAGTTTACTTGTACCTTAAAAGGTGTGAAGGCTCCAGAGTGGCTATTGGATGTGGATATGCCACTGGTGGGCAACCGTTGGAGGATCTGGGAAAAGTTATCCATCATTGTGTTCCTTTATTTCTAGAGGGCCTCCTCGAGCAATATTTTGATAGGATCTTCTGCTACCTCATCTTTCTTTCCTTCCCCCATGGGAGGCCACCGAGATTTACGAGGTTGGTCTTGCAAAGGTTCGACCAGTTTGAGCCCTAACTCCTTATATCCCGACCTTGATGGGGACATGCAAAGAAAAACATAGAAAGAGTAGACCACTCTATTACCACTGATCCGAATTTAAATAGGAACCCAACAAATTACAATATAACCATAAATATAGAGATTTAGTAGAAATAGCACTTCCTTTCATTAATATCAAATAACGAAATATGCTCACAAATAGAATGGAAAGGAGACTAGCTCAGGTGATGATAGCTCATTTCAGAGAAGCAATGTGCTGACTACATGCCTCTGAATTGAGTTACAATGAGGCTCAAGGGCCTTTTTATTATTGAACAATAAGAGAAAACCCTAAACAACCAAAACCATAACCTGAGGAGATGTAACACCAAGAGTTTATTGGCCCCGTTGGGGTTATTTGGGCAACCAAATTCCCAAGGTCATAACTTGGTCATATTATCTCTATTTGACATGCATGATACCTCGTTGGATATATCTGTTTGAGGATTAAAATTAGAAATGTAATTTCAATGAAATTGTACAAAGGAATATTTCCAAAATAACATCTTTTAGCTTCTCAAAACAACTCTGGAAGTTTAGGGCTCGAAAAACTACCAAAAATAGTAAATTGTGCTACAATTAAGGAAACTAAAAAAAATCTAACAAAACAATGGTGAGCATCCAAGTGGAATAGGTGGGTGGCCACTAATATCCACATGGATAAAGGAATGTGTAGACCATGCCGGGGAAAGCAAGATTTGAGCCAAGGAACCCCAAACTTGCCTAGGGGAAACTTGAAAACAAGTAGTTATGATTGCATGAGCAGAGGATGGTGTAGATAGGAGTGAATGACCATGCATAGAATCAAAATGAATGCAAGAATCAGTCAAATGGACGATCAATGAAGTTCATTGGGAGAGTTTCCACAATGGCAATCATTAGTGAAAAAACAATGTTGTGCATGCGATGCTCAAAAAAGACAATGAAAAACTTGAAACAACAATTCTACAAGTTAAAACAAACTAAAACGCTAGTGGTTGTTCAATAAAACATGAAAAACAACACTCACACAAGCCAAAGAAATAAAAGCGACATAAGAAGAAGCAAAAGACTTGAAAACCAAAACTTACCTGGAAAAGTTGTGTCGACTATGTCGAACATTCCTAGATGCTTCAAGAATTCCATAGCTCTAAGATAGAATGTGTAGAATGATATTTCAAGTGTCATTTAAATAGATTTGGTAGATTCATGGTTTATGACATGCATGCCAAAAATATAGGAAAAAGCAACAAGTATCGGGAAGTTTCTAAAATCAACTTTAGTGTAACTCCCAGTGCTAAAAAAAGATCCCTATTTTTTAGGGATTCTTTTTTTTTCTTTTTTGGGAAAGACTAAAATTCATGCATGGGAAGATTTCACAGTTCTAAAGGGAATCGGGTGACTTGTTGACACATGAATCAGAGGGAAGTTGGTGGAATCGTTCTGCGAAATTCCTAGGCTGAGTGGCTCTAGCTTCATCTCATGCTCTACGCAATTTCTCGGCTGAAAACAAGATGCCAGCTGGGTCTACACAATTCCCGAAGCGAAGCCTGATGTCATGATTTTTTGCACAATTTCTCTAAGCAAGGTTGTCTGCCAAACATCTCTGTGCATTTCTGGAGAACGGGGCTGACTTCTAGGCTACTCTGTGTAATTCCTAAGAGCAAGGTTGGTTTCCCTCTAGGATTGTACAATTTTCCATGACAACACAAGAACCGGATGTGAACCAGGTCATGTGGTTCTCTTGCGGTTGGTCAGCAGAACAATTAAGTGAACACAAGTTATAAAGAGAATGATAAATTCAAATTAAAACGTAAGTACTTGAGCAGTGCAAGGCATGATGTTGGGATTTAGAGGAGGAAGGCTCCAAAACAAATCAAAGGAAAAATTTTGGAGGGTAGTTGTAGCCACTACAACAGAAAGAAAAATGCACGGATGGTTTATTGTGCACTATTTCCATTCCACAGTTTGATGGGGTTGAAGAAGAAAGGATATATGGTGGCAAGATGAGAAGATATGTGAGATCGTTCAACAATTACAGGAGGACATCGATGCAATAGAAAAATTTGTGGAAAAATGAATTGTTATGGCATCAATATTTCTTATACTTATAGAAGAATTCCCAACTCAAATAGAAGGTCCTTTTATAATTACACACTTCTCTTATATGAGGACATTTAGGGTTCTTGAAGACATACCATAGGATCAAGATATTTTTTTTTGGGGAAGATATTAAATAAAATGTGCAAATTCGTTCAGTGAAATGTGTCGTATGCCAAGAAAATAAGGGAGAGACGATCAAGACCTAAGGCAACCTTTAACCATTACCCATACAAAGCTAGCATTAGTAATAAGTTTCAATGTATTTTATAAAAAAATTAGCCAAATACGAAGGGAAGAGCGTCATTATGATAGTGGTAGATGAAATGACAAAATATGCCCATTTTTTTCTCTATTTTTCATCCTTTTAAAGAAAGTATAGTGGTAGAAGCATTCATGGAAACAATCCAATAGATACATGGAATAACAAAGGTTACTATACGTGACAAAGACCTACTTTTCACTATAAATTTTTGGAATGAATTATTTGCTTGTTTGGGTACTTAATTGGCTCACAACTCATCTTACCATCCTCAATCTAATGGGAACATTAAGATTGTGAATAAATGTTTAGAAGGATATCAATGTTGCTTTTCATATGATAAACATATATGATGGGTTAAATGGTTTCTTTTATGCTCTTGACGTATGAGAAGATTCCAAAATACCAAACATGCGCAGAAATACAACCCAGATCACAAAACAAAATGAGAAAATCAACAAGTATTTTATTATTCAAAGATGAGAGCAATGTTCAATTCCCTCTTCGAGGGGGGGAACCTCCAGCAGAGCAAAGCTCGATTATAAAATAAGACAAGATGCTCCTCAATGGGGAGTCGCTATCCTTTATATAGGATTCATACATACAATACCATGGGTCAGTACCATGGTTATCTCAATACCATCTATCTAATACCATGGCCCTTTTGCAACTAATTGTGGTCCCTTTCTTAAATGCGGGTCAACCACTTACAATTATTAATACGGGTTTTATTGACTTTTTAACTAACTATAACTATGACTCGACCCTATTACATAAATAAATGGGTTAGGGTTGGACCCTAACATTCCCTCCCCCATAAAAAGAAACCTTGTCCTCAAGGTTGAAGCTGTGGAAATTGCTGAAGAATAGTGGCTAGTTCCTGGGTCGCATCTTCTAGAGAGGTGTCTTTCTACTTGACAATGACTTCCTTGATCATGCGGCCATGTAGATGTCTTTCTCGTGTATCAAGGACCTATTCAGGTTGGAGCCAGAGTGAACCTTCTTCATCCAATTCAGGTAGTCTAGTTTGAATTCTATAATTGTTCCCCACCACTTTCTTGAGGCATGATACATGGAATACTGGATGGATTTTTTATGTTTGTGGCAAGGCTAGCTTGTAGTCTACTGCTCCAATGCGTTGAAGTATTTGATAAGGTCCGTAGAATTTTGGAGCTAATTTTTTACAGCACTTGTCTTTGAGTGATGTTTTCTTATATGGTTGCAGCCTCAGGAATACTTTATCCCCTTCTTGAAATGTGCACTCTGAACGACGTTGGTTTGCCTATTGCTTCATGTGATTCTGAGCTTGATGGAGATTATCTTTGAGACAGTCTAGCATGGTTGCATAGTTCTGTAGGAGTTGATCCACTGGTTGCACCTTAGAGAATCCAGGGATATACGAAGTAGGTGAAGGTTGGAGTTGACCATACACTACCTCATATGGAGTCATCTTGGTGGCTACATGATAGTTAGTATTATACCACCATTCAACTATAGGTAGTCACTGTACCCATTGAAGTTTCTTGTCTGAAGTGAAGCACCTTAGGTATGTCTCCAAACATTTGTTGACTGCTTCCATTTGACCATTGGTTTGGGGATGATAGGAAGTACTTAGTTGGAGTTGGGTGCCTTGTAGCTTAAAAATTTCTTGCCAAAAGTTACTGGTGAAAGTTGGGTCATGATCAGACATAATGGAAGTGGGTATGCCATGCAGTTTGAAGAACTGGTCCATAAAAGCTTGAGCAACCAAAGTGGGGGTAAATTGGTGGGGTACACTGTAAAATGAGCATATTTAGAAAGTTTGTCCACAACCACCATGATGACTGACTTGTTGTCTGACCTCAAAAGACCAATAATGAAATCCATAGAAGCATCCATCTAGATTGAGACAGGTATGGGTAATTGTTGTAAGGTGCCTGGTGACTTGATTGTTTCTCCTTTGTGGCGTTCACACACATCACATTCAGCTACAAAGGTAAGAATGTCATTTTTGATGTCTATCAAAAAGAAATAACAATGAGTGCAAGCATAAGTTTTTTGAAAGCTTACATGGCCGACAGTGGGAGATGGGTGCAACTCTGCCAAAATGTTCGTTTTGAGGGAGGATGTTGGCGATATAACTACTTTATCCTTGTAGCAAAGAATATCATCCTTCCAAGAGTAGCCAATTGAGGAATTAGGATCTTCTCTCAAGTTATCAATGAGTTGGGAGAGAGAGGGATGTGAAAACCATTCCTTGTGAGCTTCTTTAATCCAATCTGGTATGTGAAGAGAAATTGCTAGCAGGGTGCATTCATCCTCAAATTGGTTCGATAAATCATCTGCTACTACATTGTCATGCCCTTTCTTGTAAATTATCTCATAATCATATCCCAACATTTTGGCCATAAATTTATCTTGTTGGGGTGATTATAGATGTTGCTCCAAAAAAATATTTGAGGCTTTGATGGTCTGTACAGATTTGGAAGTGCCACCCAATAAGTATGGTCTCTAGGTATCTACTACATGTAAGATGGCCATCATCTCCTTCTCATAGGTAGATTGTACCAAATGTTTCCCACTCATTTTTTAGCTGGTGAAAGCCAATGGTGACCTTCATGCATTAAGACAGCACCAATACCAGTGCTTGAAGCATCACATTCAATCACAAAAGATTTGTTGAAGTCTGGTAGTGCCAATACGGGAGTGGAACACATGGCCTGTTTGAGAGCCATAAATGCCTTTTGTGCTATATCAGTCCAGAGGAATTATTTTTTCTTGAGAAGGTTAGTGAGGGGTCTAGCAATGTGACCATAATTGTAGACAAATTTGCAATAGTAGCTGGCCAGACTGAGGAATCCCTTGAAACTCTTCAAGGTTTTTGGTTGGGGCCAATCTTGCATTACCTATATCTTTTTAGGATCCACCTAGACACCTTTTCAACCCACAATGTGGCCCAAATACTCAGCTTCTTCCATGCCAAAAGAGCACTTGGACAACTTGACAAATAATTTATGATTCTGGAGTAGTTGCAAAAGCAGGTCTACATGTTGAAGATGTTTTTCCCAGGAGAGGTTGTAGATGAGAATGTCATCAAAGAAAAGAAGGACAAATTTTCGTAGATATGGTTTTAGTTAGTGATTCATGAGGCTTTGAAAAGTGGATGGGGCATTACAGAGACCAAATGTCATGACCAAGAATTCATAATGGCCTTCATGAGTTCGAAAAGTAGTCTTTGGAATGTCTACTTCCTTCATGCGTATTTGGTGATAGCCAGAGCGAAGATCTATCTTAGTAAAGAATTAAGAACCCTATAGTTCATCTAGCAAATCCTCAACAACTGGGATAGGGAATTTTTCTTTGACTGTGAGCTTGTTGAGGGCCCTGAAGTTTTGACACATGCGCCATTCCCCATATTTCTTGATCACCATGACCATTGGTGATGAATAAGGGTTGATACTAGGAAGAATGACATGGGCTTCAAAAATTTCCTTGATGATTTTTTTTAATTTCATTATTTTGTGTGAAAGGATATCGATATGGCTGCACATTCGATAGTTGTGCCCCTGGAACCAAAGTGATTCTATGATCATGTTCCCATCTAGAGGGTGGAATCTCTTTAGGTTTGTCAAAGACTTGCTGGTGTCGATTCAAGAATTATTTCATGTCAGGATGAATATGAAGAGTAGTGGGCTTGATGGCCTGGATGGCACTAAAATGGGCAATAACTCCATGATGGAGCCTTTTCAACAACTTTTCCATGTAATGTGAGGTGATGATAGAATGTGCCTGGAGTCTACGGAGGGTATGCATGTGATCATTCTGCCTAAAGCTCATATATAACTCCTAGAAATCCATGGTGATTAGGCCTAGTGTGCAAATCCATTCAGCCCCCAAGATAATGTCACAACCACCCATGTTAATCGCAAACATGTGGGCCTTGAGGTGGTAGTCCCCATTTGAAGTTTGATATTTTCACAGTGGCCTTCACATTTCATTGTCCCCCCATTAACAATTTGGACCTAGAAGTTAGAGACTACCCTGACAAAACAATGAACAGCTTCAACAACTCGTTGATGGATAAATTTATGTGTGTTTCCACTACCAATCAATACTACTGTACGACAATGTTTAATAAAGCCTCTGATTTTGAGAATTTGAGGTGTAGATATGTCTACCAAAGCATGTATCGAGATAACTGCTTCCTATAGCATAGTTGGGACTTCATTGTCTTGCTGGGTTTCCTCAACTTCATCCTCTAGTCCCTCAAGGGGTGGGGCTTCCTCAGATGAGCTGTGATCAATAACATCAATTTGAAAGAATTTGGGTTCCTTGCATTTAAGACCTGGGGAGTATTTTCATCGCAATAGTAGCACAATCCTTGTTTTCTTCTTTCAGCCATTTTTGCTGGAGACACCTTTTGAACCTTAAGTGTTTGGGTAGGGCCCTGACCTTGGGTGGGGCATCCCTTGGCTATGAAAATTTCTTGCCAAATGTTACTGGTGAAAGTTGGGTCATGATCAGACACAATCGAAGTGGGCATGCCATGTAGTCTGAAGAAATGGTCCATAAAAGCTTGAGCAACCAAAGTGGGGGTAAATGGGTGGGGTACATTGTTGAATGAGCATATTTAGAAAGTTTTTCCACAACCACCATGATGACTGACTTGTTTCCCGACCTCAGAAGACCAATAATGAAATCCATAGAAGCATCCATCTAGATTGAGACAGGTATGGGCAATTGTTGTAAGGTGCCTGGTGACTTGATTGTTTCTCCTTTGTGGCGTTCACACACATCACATTCAGCTATAAAGGTAAGAATTTCAGTTTTGATGCCTATCCAAAAGAAATAACAATGAGTGCAAGCATAAGTTTTTTGAAAGCTTGCATGGCCGACAGTGGGAGATGGGTGCAACTCTGCCAAAATGTTCGTTGTGAGGGAGGATGTTGGGATATAACTACTCTATCCTTGTAGCAATGAATATCATCCTTCCAAGAGTAGCCAATTGAGGAATTAGGATCTTCTCTCAAGTTATCAATGAGTTGGGAGAGAGAGGGATGTGAAAACCATTCCTTGTGAGCTTCTTTAATCCAATCTGGTATGTGAAGAGAAATTGCTAGCAGGGTGCTTTCATCCTCAAATTGGTCTGATATATCATCTGCTACTACATTGTCATGCCCTTTCTTTTAAATTATCTCATAATCATATCCCAACATTTTGTCCATAAATTTATTTTGTTGGGGTGATGATAGATGTTGCTCCAAAAAAATATTTGAGACTTTGATGGTCTGTGCAGATTTGGAAGTGCCACCCAATAAGTATGGTCTCCAAATATCTACTACATGTAAGATGGCCATCATCTCCTTCTCATAGGTAGATTGTACCAGATGTTTCCCACTCAGGTTTTGGCTGGTGAAAGCCAATGGTGACCTTCATGCATTAAGACAGCACCAATACCAGTGCTTGGAGCATCACATTCAATCACAAAAGATTTGTTGAAGTCTGGTAGTGCCAATACGGGAGTGGAACACATGGCCTGTTTGAGAGCCATAAATTCCTGTTGTGCTATATCAGTCTAGAGGAATTAATTTTTCTTGAGAAGGTTAGTGAGGGGTCTAGCAATGTGACCATAATTGTAGACAAATTTGCAATAGTAGCTAGTCAGACTGAGGAATCCCTTGAAACTCTTCAAGGTTTTTGGTTGGGGCCAACCTTGCATAGCCTATATCTTTTTGGGATCCACCTAGACACCTTTTCAACCCACAATGTGGCCCAGATACTCAACTTCTTCCATGCCAGAAGAGCACTTGGACAATTTGACAAATAATTTATGATTCTTGAGTAGTTGCAAAAGCAGGTCTACATGTTGAAGATGTTTTTCCCAGGTGAGGTTGTATATGAGAATGTCATCAAAGAAAATAAGGACAAATTTTCGTAGATATGGTTTTAGTTGGTGATTCATGAGGCTTTGAAAAGTGGATGGGGCATTACAGAGACCAAATGTCATGACCAAGAATTCATAATGGCCTTCATGAGTTCGAAAAGTAGTCTTTGGAATGTCTACTTCCTTCATGCGTATTTGGTGATAGCCAGAGCGAAGATCTATCTTAGTAAAGAATTAATAACCCTATAGTTCATCTAGCAAATCCTCAACAACTGGGATAGGGAATTTTTCTTTGACTGTGAGCTTGTTGAGGGCCCTGAAGTTTTGACACATGCGTCATTCCCCATCTTTCTTTATCACCATGACCATTGGTGATGAATAAGGGTTGATACTAGGAAGAATGACATGGCTTCAAAAGTTTCCTTGATGATTTTTTTTAATTTCATTATTTTGTGTGAAAGGATATCGATATGGCTGCACATTTGATAGTTGTGCCCCTGGAACCAAAGTGATTCTATGATCATGTTCCCATCTAGAGGGTGGAATCTCTTTAGGCTTGTCAAAGACTTGCTGATGTCGATTCAAGAATTATTGCATGTCAGGATGAATATGAAGAGTAGTGGGCTTGATGGCCTGGATGGCACTAAAATGGGTGATAACTCCATGATGGAGCCTTTTCAACAACTTTTCCATGTAATGTGAGGTGATGATAGAACATGCCTGGAGTCTACGGAGGGTATGCATGTGATCATTCTGCCTAAAGCTCATATATAACTCCTAGAAATCCATGGTGATTAGGCCTAGTGTGCAAATCCATTCAGCCCCCAAGATAATGTCACAACCACCCATGTTAATCGCAAACATGTGGGCCTTGAGGTGGTAGTCCCCATTTGAAGTTTGATATTTTCACAGTGGCCTTCACATTTCATTGTCCCCCCATTAACAATTTGGACCTAGAAGTTAGAGACTACCCTGACAAAACAATGAACAGCTTCAACAACTCGTTGATGGATAAATTTATGTGTGTTTCCACTACCAATCAATACTACTGTACGACAATGTTTAATAAAGCCTCTGATTTTGAGAATTTGAGGTGTAGATATGTCTACCAAAGCATGTATCGAGATAACTGCTTCCTATAGCATAGTTGGGACTTCATTGTCTTGCTGGGTTTCCTCAACTTCATCCTCTAGTCCCTCAAGGGGTGGGGCTTCCTCAGATGAGCTGTGATCAATAACATCAATTTGAAAGAATCTAGGTTCCTTGCATTTATTCCCTTGGGAGTATTTTCATCGCAATATTAGCACAATCCTTGTTTTTTTCTTTCAGCCATTTTTGTTGGAGACACCTTTTGAACCTTAAGCGTTTGGGTAGGGCCCTGACCTTGGGTGGGGCATCCCTTGGCTATGAAAATTTCTTGCCAAAAGTTACTGGTGAAAGTTGGGTCATGATCAGACACAATGGAAGTGGGCATGCCATGCAGTTTGAAGAACTGGTCCATAAAATCTTGAGCAAAAAAAGTGGGGGTAAATGGGTGGGGTACACTGTAAAATGAGCATATTTAGAAAGTTTGTCCACAACCACCATGATGACTGACTTGTTGCCTGACCTTAGAAGACCAATAATGAAATCCATAGAAGCATCCATCTAGATTGAGATAGGTATGGGCAATTGTTGTAAGGTGCATGGTGACTTGATTGTTTCTCCTTTGTGGCGTTCACACACATCACATTCAGCTATAAAGGTAAGAATGTCAGTTTTGATGTCTATACAAAAGAAATAACAATGAGTGCAAGCATAAGTTTTTTGAAAGCTTGCATGGCCAACAGTGGGAGATGAGTGCAACTCTGCCAAAATGTTCGTTTTGAGGGAGGATGTTGGCGATATAACTACTCTATCCTTGTAGCAAAGAATATCATCCTTCCAATAGTAGCCAATTGAGGAATTAGGATCTTCTCTCAAGTTATCAATGAGTTGGGAGAGAGAGGGATGTGAAAACCATTCCTTGTGAGCTTCTTTAATCCAATCTGGTATGTGAACAGAAATTGCTAGCAGGGTGCTTTCATCCTCAAATTGGTCTGATAAATCATCTGCTACTAAATTTTCATGCCCTTTCTTGTAAATTATCTCATAATCATATCCCAACATTTTGGCCTTAAATTTATTTTGTTGGGGTGATGATAGATGTTTCTCCAAAAAAATATTTGAGGCTTTGATGGCCCTTGATGAAACAACAAGAATATCAACATCACAGTGAAAGGGAATTTGTAGTGGGGGATTGGGTATTTGTCAGACTACAACCATATAAACACATATCCCTTAAGAAACAAAACAAGGACAATAAATTAGCAACAAGGTATTATGGCCCCTATAAGGTGTTGTAGAGGACTAGAGTGTTCAATTTTTGGTCTTCTGATATGATAATTATTTTCCAATTATTTCTAATTCACTTCTATTATGTCATATATATCACTAAGCAATTACACACAAAACTTCCCAACAGTAATGTAATGAAAATAGTAGGATCATAAAGAGAAAACCAATAAAAATAGAGACAACAAATTTATCTTGGGAAAACCAAACCTTGGGAAAAACCTAACAACTTTGCTTCTAAGGAGAAATTTTTCTTCAAAAATATTTACAAATCAAATATAATTCTAGAAATTTGTGCCACAACTCCAAGCACAAGACACCAGTAAAACCTCATCAAATACCAACTAGTGAATGTTGGTTAAGCCTCCAAATATCAGAGAAATTAGTGTTGGTCAACGATGGTCAATAGTCTAGAATTTCTACCCGAGGTGTTGTAGTGTTTTCTTCTCAATGATGTACGAAAAGAACCCACTTAAGATTGTGGATGATGAACAATCTCAACAATAGAAATGACTCCTAAACATTGTAGATCTGCAACTACTGATAGAAACAAAACCTGCCAAAATTTTGATCTAGGCTACAATCATAGTTAAACAATGAAAGAAAGAGTAATAGCCCCAAAGATAGAATGGAAACCAGATATGTAAAGAATAATTTTATTATAACACCCGTGAAGGGAAGAAATATATGTTACCAGTCCCCCTCTATGGGATGGGTTCTCGGCTATCCTCAAACACTTTCATCTTCTATAGAGTCTCTCTCCTCTATAATGCATAAACCCAACAAAAATATGGTCCATGAAAATGAAAATAATCAGAGTTTATAACAGTGAGTGCAACAATGAAAATAATCAAAAGTGAATAATGAATGGAAAGCCTCCTATTTATAACAAAATATTGAGTTATCCTCAAATAATGAGCAATAATAGAATATTATTGATCCCATTCTTGGAATTACCTCTTGGAATGTTTTATTATATTTGTTTAGGACAGAAAAAGTATTTAAAATTTATTTAGAAATAATAAATAAATAAATGGTTTATTTATTATCTCGAGGAATTAGTTAAGGAATAATAAAAAAATAATTATTTATTTAATTATTCCTTAGGGATTTAGTCAAAGTTAACAAAGAATAGTAATTAATTAGTTATTCTTAGAGAAAAATAAGAAAAATAATGATTTATCTATTTATTTTTCATGAATGGGGAAAATTTAATAAGAAATAATAATAAAACAATGGTTTAATTAATTATGCCTAGAAGAAAATCAATTAAAAGTGATTTATTTAATTATTCTTCATGGGTTTAACTATAAATTACTTAATAAAGGTGGTTTATTAGGTAATTCCTCACAATGAAAGCAATTTTACTATGGTAAAATTGGCTTTACATGGTGTACTTCGATCCATCTAGTAAATTAAGCTAGATGATCAATTTTTTGGTGATAACAGATTGTCCCCCAATGTATGAGTGTTAGGAGCAAAACGTATGACTGAAGTACGTTGTATAGATACAATCACTAGACAACACAACAAAGTCAAGGGGGGGGAGAGAGAGGGAGAGAGAGAGAGAGCAATGAAACTGAAGCTGAGAGAGGATAGTGACAGAGGGCGCGATATTGATGCAAGTCTCCTTTTTTTTGTGGTTCCAAACCTCAATTAGGTGGGGGAGGCATACCCATACCCGCTGAGATAACTTAGTAAAAAAATAATGGTTCACCCATAAATATGAAATTGAGCAACAAAGTACATGTTGAATGGTACATGACACGCTGGCATAACAAAGCCAGAAAATAATACAATGTGTCTCATGTACATAATGCACCAGGTAAAAATGTGAGCCAGGACTGAATACAATAATATCTTATTACATGAGATATGATGCCCCATCCCTCAAAAAATGGGTGGGAGGGAGGGTATAACAACCAAAGAATCTCTACTGAACAAGGAGGGGTTATGCAAAATTGAATGGATCATCTGGAGGAGACCTGCATGCTATGAATACTATGATCGGTAGGAACAAAACCCATCAACTCTACAGAACTACATCTGAGGTTGTAGCATGGTAGGTATGCATCCAAGCATGTGGGGGCCTACCTGAAGGGCCAGCCCCTCATGAGGCTTGAAACATCTCACACACGCCTGAGAATCACTAGTACAATCTGCTACATCACTGGACCATCAAGTGTATGGATCAAGAACATGAAACAACCAAGTCAAACGGAAATAATGACACCCTCTACTTGATCCATGGTGTCAAACAAGAGGGGAAGATGGAACTGAGATACATCGCCCTCTAGGTTGTTCTTCTAGAATAAATGAGCTGATGTTGATAGAATAGGGCCTATGATAAATGAGGCAACGAGGATCCTCAACTAAAGTAGGAGGGGAAATAGTAATGTGGCTGATGGACTGACACCAGGGATAATGGGGAAAGGGGACTAAGGGACGAACATATGACTTCCCTTGTTAGAGCATGAAGTACATGGTTGACCTAGTAGCAACTGATTCGACTCCGGAGGGGATGGGGACAATATGACTGGAGGCCAAAATGGGCAACACAGGATGAACGGTATGAAAATATGGATGGAATACTATGACATGATATGATGGGACATGAAATAGACTCCAAGAATGCAAAGGTGACACGTCGCAGGTGCTCTGAACAAGGGTGACGTGATGACATTGCCACACAGACTGGGCCCAATGAGGACCATGAAAACATGAGTAAATGATGGCTACTCATGATGAAGATTGACATATGGTACAATAAGTATTGAGAGGAGGTGGACCTCAAAGTGCAAGTGTCTTTTTATGATGAAATTTGATTTTAAGAGGCGATGAATTAACCCTTCTTGGAAAAAAGTCTTCCTGGCGAAGTGTCAAATCATCAAAAGCTGAGGAAGACCCATTATAGATCTCGGTCAGAGCTTCCCAATGGTACTGATAGTTTTTCAAACTGGGCTATGGTCTAGTTGCAATTGGCAACAGAAAAACTATGGGTTTTCCTATAAAAGAGCATTTTCCCTCCAATTTGGATTCATTTGCTAAGTGAATTGAGGTAAATTTGGAGAGGAGGAAAAGGCCCTAAATATTGTGGAGATCATAGTGGACAAATTGACCATTGGAATTAGGACCTGCAACTTTCAGATATGTGGCCTTACTCATCTCTTCAATTTAATGGTTTATTTCCTAATTTTTTGCACCTAGCAGGTTCCTGAGAGATCCTTGCCCTTGCTCACAGTCACATCACACTTTCTGGGTCCAGAAGTGTGATCTGGCTCATAGGAAACAACTGGAAACCTATGAGCTCGCACTTTCTGGGCTGAAAAATGCGATTTGTGGTTGGAGGAACCTGGTGGGGGCTGCAGGTTTATCAGTGTGGTTGGTTGTTTTTTGTTCTAAATTGACAAGACATGTGGTGTTTTGCAGATATGGCAGAGCTAAAAATCAACTGGTGCGAATGAGGCTTGGACACTCCTGGATCCAAGATCTAGGGGGAGCAAGTGGTGTGAGGGGCTTTGACTCATCATGGGGTTCTCAAGTTGGTAGAGCATCCACTTATGAGGGAAGGTGAGCTCTTGCTATCGATAATTGTGAGCTATTAGGATCTAGACGAGGAGGTATTTGTCATGTAGGGGCACAAGATTGAGCTCACATTATAGGATATTTACTTCTTGAATGAACTTCCTTCCCTTGGAGTGGTGGGGGATATTCATCGATGTTTTGTCATTGGAGGAACATTGTTGAGTTCATGGAGTGCCATTGTTGATGTGGTGTTCATGTCAAGGGCATGACTATCCTACTTGTGGATCTAAAGAGGCTAGAGACAGGTAGCCAGGCATTCCACCATATCACTAGAGGGAAGATGATGTTAGTTGAGAGTGTTCTGGCTGGAACCTACTATGGGTGGACCTAGCTAATGCTATTGTTAGTGAAACGACAGTTGAGTCTTTGAAGGAGGAAAGTGAATCATGACTATAATTTTGGTACAGTATTGTGTGCATTCATTTTTTAGTAGATACGCACAATCCCTCCTCATGTACAGATCTAGGATGGGGGCCCACAAGAGCCTAGGATGCACCGCTAGGGGAAGCTATTGTGGAGGGGAGGAGGAGGGAGAGTTGGATGGGTGTTTCGTCTCAATTTTTTCTCACATTGGGACCATATGCCTCTTTACATTGACGACTAACCTATAGCTGGATGAACTATTAGGGGGATCCTGACTTGCTGCTTCTACCCAGGTGAGCATGGGGACTAAACGGTAAGTGTTAAGTTGCTATATTTTATGGTTCATTTTATATTTCTGTCACATGTATATGGTACTGAGTGTGAAATATTTTGTATG
Source organism: Pinus taeda (assembly GCA_000404065.3). NCBI lineage: Eukaryota > Viridiplantae > Streptophyta > Pinopsida > Pinales > Pinaceae > Pinus > Pinus taeda. Next base: position 22,620 of record APFE030140229.1, read on the forward strand.
CATTCATAGCACCGGTGAAATTGGCAGGATATGCAGGCCGAGCAGCAGCATTTGGGGCGGCATATCAAGGGACATCATCGTCACAACAGGGTCTAGAGGATACTGTGTTGCTTGCTAATTTTCATCGTATGTTTGATGTACTCTTGACCGGGGTTTCAGAGCATGGATGGTGTTATGTTCCTATACCAATAGGTGTCATATATCATGATTGACTTGGTTTAGCTCTGAAATATGTACATACCTTTGCTTTCTACAAATGTTTTCCATATTCAAAAATTGAGAAAGATTAAAAAATGTAAAAGGGGTATGCCCTAAGAGAAAAATCAAAGGGAAAAAAGAATGAAAAGGTTAGAAAAATGAAAAATGAACCCCAAGAAAAAGAAAAAGACCATGAAAGTATGAAATTCCAAATACCACTACCATTTACTTTGATGTAAAACAAAAGATTGTGTGTAAAATGTTGTTATGCCACAATCCATGGTAACCAAATAGTTTAATCTTGGTTATTCCATGTTTTGAATTTCATGCTTAGAGATAGAGAATAAAATCTGACCGAACTTTTTAATCTTGGTAGATAAATAGATAGGTAGAGTGAATAAAAGGAGCTCAACAGTTTAATCTAAGCCCTTGGATGTAATAACGTTAGACCTAGTTAGAATACCATTGTAAAAGAAAATAAAAGGTTTTGATAAGGGTTTTCTAGTTTAAGTGCACCCTAATAAAGGAAGAAAAAATGGTAGGATAAGTAGATGAATGGTTGCAGAATTATGTATGATGAATGATTATCCAGATATCAAGTCATATACTTTCATCATCAAAAGCACTTAAAGATATGGATGAAAATGAATACATTTATATCATAAACAAAAGTCAAACAAGTAAACTTCCTCACTCGTTTTTCACTAAATTTTTCTAATTGCCCATAAGTACTAAAGGCACTAACAACTTGAAAGTTAAAGGGGCTCAGAGCATTTCTTTGAATTTTGGAGGGACCAGACTCTTGGCCCAATAACTTGTAAGGTTTAAGTGCTAAAGCCCCTTCATCAAAATTCACCCCCCCTTAATTCATTCATTCCCTTCAAATCCTTTCCCAAGGTCAAATCACTCTTTACTTGGGAGAAATAAATGGTTATTTATTAAAACACCCCAAACACATTTTAGCCTAAGTTATAATGTTGGATGATGAATTTATTTTCAGAAGCATTTACTTAGCGCATTTTTTTTCCATGGTCATATTAACTCTTAATTCTTATTATTTATTCAACTCTCGAAACAAATTACCCTTTCCCGTATTATTAATAAAAATTCCAAAATAAATAAATATCCTGTCCCGATGGTTTGAAAAATAAACCAGAATAAAGTTAATTAAGTTGGATTAATTAATCGAACCGCAATTAATTAAGAGTCAAAACCCCCCGACATGTTAAAAAGGGATTCATTAGTCCCTTGGCTTAATTAGTAGCCTCTCTGCCAATACAATCACCCCGGATATTATTAAAGTTATTAATCCCTCATTCATCCAATCATATCATCCCCGATATAATTAAATTCATTTAATTATGTTGATTATGCCATCAGGTCCTTTCCATTAACTCCCTAACACTTTCCGCCACTGACTGTCGTTCGATCTTCCCTCCCTCATCCAACAAATCTCGCTCATATCACGCAGGCCTTTTGGTCGAATGTTAACCACCCGATATAAGCTATTTTGATTGTTCGTCGATGCTACGTGTCATCCAATTTGTGGCATTGCGCGACACTCTGTCAAAAGCACCAACTTCCAAAAAGTGGTGCAATCAATCCCATTTACTGCTTCCACTAAACGAAAAAGTGTCCCATCGGTTAGTTGACACCAACTGTCATTTTTCCATTCACCCACCAAAAGGCATTGACTTTGTGCATAAAAACAAAAATATTCATTGTTTTCCCTTTTTACTGAGAAATGAAATTACTGCCTTCCATGCATGCACAAAGTATGTCCAGACCAGCAACTTACTCCCAACCGTCAACCACCATCAGTCGCTGAACTCTAGGCCACTGTAGACTACTATGCGCACTCAGGAAAGCATTCACCACAACCATTTGTCCCCACATTCAACCATAACTAGGTATTTACCGCATTTCCTTCTCAGAAACCTTGTTTTTGTATTGAAACCTCCACCTTGCTCTAAACTCAAGTGATTCAGTACAATTAAGTTTTTTCTTAGCTCCAAGGCTTCCCCAAGCACCTTTTTATCTAAAAATCCTTTAAAACCTCAAATTTCTTCCTTGGATACAAAAGAACCAAGGATGGAAGTTCCTGTTGCCCTAAATGTCACACCAATCACTACTCCCCACAGGGATTTGGACCACCTTCCCTTGGCCGATAAAGATTTTAAAATCGAGGACCTTAATTTTGATGAAACTCCCTTGAAGCTACACTACAAGTATTGGGACAATTATCTGAACAATGATAATAAAATAGGTCTTTTGGAGTCAAACCTATCTAAATATCAATTCCCCACTATTCATATTTTCCCAGATATTGTCCACTAGTGCCATGAAAACTACGACCCCAATATGAGAGTTGTAATGTCCCCTGACAAGAAAGTCCTTTTCGCCATTACAGCAGAGTCTATAAATGAAATGTTGCAATTCCATCCTAGCTAGGATCTCACTCCTCTTTCCATTGCCGATTTACTTGAAAAATATTCAAGGTTGTCTAGTTCTGAAATTAACCAAATCTGTCAAACATTCATAGAAAAAAAATATAGGCCAAAAGAAGCCCCTCCTTGTATGTCAAGCTTCTTTACAAGTCTAGGCAAGGATATCATCACCATTATTGCTTGCATTTTGGGTTTTACTATTAGTGAGTATGTAGATGAGTTAACCTTAGCCTACATGTCTATTTTCACCCCTGGTCAACCTCTTGTAGCCAAATTTGACTATGCTACATTCATTGCTGATAAGATGCATGACTGATTTATGAGATTAAAGAATGAGAGAGTATTTAAATATTCTTCAATCCTATGTCATCTTCTCTTTTACTATCAAACTGATAAATTCCCTTTCTCTATGCAAAATCTTGACAGTAGAGGGAACCATAGGTCAGTCATCTTCTGGACTTCCATTTTTCACAATTCGCCTTCTTCTCCCAATCCTTATATAGATTTTATTGATCAATTTGTGCATCCAGTAACTACCATGTTGATAGGAAGTTCCCCTCCCAGAATCAGTAATGATATTAAGAGAATTCGTCGGTTATCCAAGCAATATAAGGTTGGGGACTGGTACTGATACCAGAACCACACCAAGATTAGAATTTATGGGTATGAGATGCCTCCCTTTAAACTACCCAAATACCTCCCCATACGATTATTTTCCCTAGAGTACTACAGGAAAATGATCAATTTTAATGAAATCCACTTTATGAAGGCTAAGAAGAAAGATCACTAAGGATAAAGGATCACCTAGGCCCATTTATTTGCAACAACAGAAAGGCAGGGAAAGAGGTAGAGGAAATCCTTGAGTTAATGAGATTGAAAAAGAGTTTCATCTGGCCTTATGATCCTCACAGCTTCATCTGTGATAGAAGGCAAAAGCATAAGCTATCCTCGTACATCCATCATAGAATTCCAGAGATAGAACAATATGCAAATCAAAATGAATGGGTGGAAGGAACACTTATAGAACAAGATAGTGAACAAGTTGAAGTAGAAAATGTTATGAAAGATTTGGAGAGAATACTTGATTTGGATTCCTCTGTATAGGTGCCTGAAGAATCTTCACAGAGACCAACACAGGAGCATAGTGCACAAACATCAAGATAGCCAGATATTTTAGGACAGGGAAAAGATTTAGGGTCACAAAGCATTTCAGAGGAGTTGATCCAGACTGATACAAACATGAGCGACCCTCCAATATTGCAAACCCCTCTTAATCAGGAGCGAATTCAAAAAAGAAGTAGGAATGAGGTTAGCCCCTCTACGGTGACATTAGACTAGGTGTATGTAAAGAGGTAGAGATTAAATCCTCTGTCTAAAAAGGAATATGAAGAGACAAGAAATTACACAGTGCAACCAACACTAGTAGGGGAGACACCATCTACCTCTCAAACACGGGCACTAAGTAGGCAGCAAAGTGTAGAAGTGTCATCACTACGGACATATTTAGAGCAGAGCTAGGATTTGAAAGAAAAGTACAAAGATATTAAAGCTAGGAATGAGAAGCTCAAAGCTCAAACCTATGCCCACTATCTGAAAATGACTCCTACAAATCAGACAAGGTTGATGTCAGCTTTTGACATCAAAGAGGGAAAGATGCAAATGAGCTTTTTCAAGCCAACAATACCATAGCCAAAGTCCATGGCTGATTATTTAAAAACAAATTTTGAAGTTCTTGTAAGATACATCCACCCAATTGATCAGATTGAGCTCCATAAGCAAATGAGTGAGATGGTCTATTCCACATTGACTAGTACAAACATCATTGCACACCAGTTGTAGAATTCTCTGAGTAATACTACATCACAGTTACAGTTGGAAAACGCCCCTTCTCAGGATAAGGACACCAAGATAAAATCATTAGAAGACCTGGTGATTTAGTTGGGACATGATCCCAAAGATGTTAAAGCAGCTAAAAATTTTATAAAGAAAAAGAATGAGGACATTTCTGCACTCAGGAAACAACTTAAACTCCCTCCCCTCATACATCCACAAACTACAAAAGTAATTGAGAAACAAAATGAGAAAGAACTTTTGGACTTGATCCTTAAGTTGAATGAGTAATTGAAAGAAACAGATCAAGATCTAGAAAAAACTTTGCAGTCCAAACAAGGCGAGCCAACAACCATGTCTCAAACAGTAACCCATGGTTTCTACAGCAGTGTCATCTACTAATGAAACATCTTTGGCACCCAACATTCCCATAGCAATAGCCTTGCCAGCAACAACAACAACAAGTACATCGGAAGCAGCAGTAACTTCAGCAAAGAAAATAGAGGAATTAATAAATTCCATGGAGGAAATGAAAATCCAAGCAACTAAAATAAAGAAACTAAAAGAAATGGTTATCAACTTGGAAAGAAATTATGAGCTATCACAGATTAATTACACTGAAGAAGAGAGAAAAAATAGAAGAATGACTAAAAGAATCAAGACATTAGAGCAAGACTTAACATTGGAAAATCCCTTGAAAGATATTAGAGAGATTTTATGGACCAATATCATTGATTCCATTAATGATACTTGGTTTGCTATCCAGATCATTTTTTAACAGACTGAGTTAGTTAAACTAGCTATAGGGGCTATACAGAAGACCAGGGAAGAATTGGGAGAGAAACCTGAATAGGCAACCCAATTGATCAACTTCTTAAATTGCAAAAGAAAGCAACATCTGGAACAATGGGATATCGAGGATCGAACTGGTACTATCCTTGAAATTAAGAAAGTTCATACTAAGAAGAACTTAATGCTAAACCTTGAAAGAAGATGTAAAATTATTCAAGAAGACATAGATGATTTTATGGGAAAATATAACATTCTAAGACGTAGAGGACTTCCGATTCCACTGGTCATAAATGACAAGTTGATGACTCATGAGGACTACATTGAGAAACTGCAAAAACAAGCCAAAAGTCAAGCCAACTCTTCCACAGTGAAAGAACTACCTACAGGAAAAGTGTTGTATGATGGTTTGGAAAATCTTTTCTATATTGAGCATGAAGTGAAGCACCTTTTCACATTCCAACCCAATTTGGAAAAATACATTGAAGATGACGAAATAAAAAGGAAAATGATCAGGATGAAGGTACCAAATGATGAATGGTGGACCAATATGACCGATATCCTATAATTTACTATGGTACTTTGAGGTAAATAGAAAATATTTACTGATGTAAAGTATGGTAAACAGGTAAAGAGTATCAGCACAGAAAAGTAAGCAAATATCCAACACACAATTACTAAAGCAACAACAAGAGGCAAATCTAAGTTTCAACCTGCAGCTCATTCATAAATAAAGGGACAAAAGCAATTAGTTTTCCATCTATCTCTATCTTTTTGTAAAATATATTTTTCATTACCTATAATAAATCTCATATGGTTACAAGATATTTTTGATGTAATTTTTGTATAAATACTTCTCCATTCCAAGTGTTTTGGGTGGATTCTATAACATCTCTGTAAATCTATGCTATCAAGTTGAGAAATCTTTTGTACTTAAATCTGGATTTTTGTTGGAAAAGGAATGAAAGTTGAGGACATTTCATCAGATTCTTGTGCAGTATAATTACAAATAAGTATTCTATCCTTCTGATTTTATGTTCTCTCTATATGTTTCAATGTTTCATGCATCTTAAATCTAAATGGTAAAAGTGTCAAAGTGTATCAGAATTAGCTTTATTGCTCTCTGCTATCAACAGTTTACCATTTCTATGTTTTCTTCTAAACTATCTCGATAAAGGAATTCTTAAATACTCTTCTATCCCTATAGTTTTTCTCTAAGAAGTCCCTTGTATAGGATTCTTAATTTCCTTCTACCAAGTTGACCTATCTTCCTTTCCTCTTTCTAATCCTAACTTGAGGATTCTTAATTTCCCTCTAATTTCGAGAAGAAATATCATCCATTCAAGTCCCAAAGTTTGTTTTTATTCTGCTACCCTGCCTGTTGAATTGATACCTCAGCAATCTGACTTGATCCAGTGAATTATCCCTGATTGACTCCATAGCCCAATGGCCTAAAATCCTAGTTTTCCCATTTGTTTCGGAATTCCACCATTCTCAAACAAAACAACCTCACTAAACATTAATAGCTATCCTAATAGCATATCAAAACATAGCTAAATCATAAAGAGAGAGCCCTCTCTAGACTTAGGTGCGCTAGAACCTAGGTCTAAAAGATTGGTTTGTAGTTACCTTGGATCCTTTCCTTCTTTCCAATAAATTCTAAGGAAAATCTGAGTGATAACATAGTAGCAACCATACTGGGGATGAACTAATCCTTAGTTGAAACAAACCTTTAAGAAAATTAAAAATCTTAATTTGAAGTATCTTAAAGGAGTGATAGAAGTTATTATGAAAAATCCATAAAGAATAGCATTGAAAGGATTAAAATCTAGCTTCAAGAAGAACTCATTACACTAGGGATAACCCTAATCCAAATCCTCCCCGTATGTTTGAAAATCCCAACTTGATTCCGAGAATCATTAGAAGACAAGAAAGTTCATTAATTCCTAGACCTTTGTTTAGATCACAATCATGTCCTATTGAGTGGATTTTCCTAGAAGATCTTCCTTTTCACGAACACTTTGAAATCTCTCTGTTTAGAACCACATCTAACATTGAACTATTGGAGCTAGTCCAAGATCGAGAATTCCTCAAAGAACTTGAAACCCAACGAGCCAATTTTTCAATTGATCGATATCTGTAGAATTCCACTCAACCATTTCTTATCACTGATAAAACATCTGAACTTTCTCAAATTACTTCTGTTTTTGCTAGTTCATCATTATTCCCTCACTCTTCTAAAATCCATTCCACCCCTCCTTTCACCCCTTCACTTCTTCTCCCACCAATCATCACCCAACATCCCATCACTACCTCTAGTTCCTCCTCCACAACCCAAACACCTCTTGTTACCCCAACTCCCGTTCATTCTACTACCCAAACTAGAATCATGGCCAATAGATATGCTCCCCTTGTGATGCCTACTCCCCTAGGTTCCATGCCTTAGGACTATCAGAGTAAAATTACTACTTTTGATGGCACTGGAACCTACACAGCTTAGTTGCACACTAAGAAAATGACTGACTATTTTGAGATATATGAAATTGACATAGTTGATGTTCAAATGGGAATTTTTGTTCAGAGTCTAATTGGGGAAGTTAAAACTTGGTTTAGATCTTTAGCACCCAAAAGTATAGATAGCTTAAGAATTCTTTATTAGCAATTCTTGAATAGGTGGGAGAAAAGGAAGGACACCTTGTAGATTTTATCTATATATGAGAACCTTAAAAGGGGACCTCATGAAACCGTTCAAGACTACTGCACTAGGTTCAATAGTGTTTATAGTGCCATTCCACTCGACCTTAGACCCCCACCTGGTTTAGCCCTGATCAAATTTCCTGATGGATTTGATTCAAATATGGCTCTCCAGTTAAGAGAAAGGAACCCCCCACTCTGGAAGAAATGAAAAGTGTAGTAGTAAGTGTTGAGGCTAACCTACTTTCCAAAAGAGCCAAAGCTAGGAATGAGAGAAGAATACCTGCAAAAGAAGAGAACACACCCTTTGAACAATAGATGGATGCTATAGTTAAAGGAATGGATAGATTGTTGGATAGAGTTGAAATAATTGAAAGAAAATCTCCTTGGGATGGCCAATAGGCTAATTCAGGGAGAAATCCTAATTTTAGGAAATATCAGAACCAAAATGTTGGAAAGAATATTCCTTACCAGAATATCAGACCACCTTTCCAAGAAAACTATGCAGAGGCCTCCCGCTCAGAAGACCTTGACAAGACACTCAGATAAATTTAATGGGTCTAGATGATGAGGAAGATGTCTTCCCAACTCATGACGACCAGGAGTCCCATATATTGCAACAATTCAAACCCAAACAGGAGAGTCATTTGATTTCAGACAGGGATATGACTCTGCTATTTTGGAGGTACATAAGCAATATAATTTAAAAAGTATAAAAAGTATTGATGCCCTAGAACCAAACTAGAAAACATATCTTAATCAACCTAAAAAGGGTAAAACCGTTCTAGTGATAAAAACACTTCAGATCATTTCTAGGACAAATTAAAATCCCTCCAGCCCCACCATAGAAGATGTGTCTGATAATCAGCCCAACAATGAAAAACCTTCCACTTCACTTCCCTCCAAGGAAACAATAGAAGAGTCTTCAAAGATCGGATTAGAAAAATCAGCAAAGGATGTCCCAAATCCTAAAAGATAAGAAAACCTAGAAAACATTGCTGCCAGAAATCCAAAAGTTCAAACAGACAAAGTAATCTTGCCCTATAATCTTGGAGCAGAGGTGGCCAAGCTTAAATTTCTTGTTTCTTTGACAGAATTGGTAAAACATAATACTTATAGTCACAGATAAACAAATCATTAAATATCACTGAAACTGAAGATTCTGTAAATATTTTTTATGACCAACCCGAGGTAATTTTTGGCCCTGAAGTAAATGGGAAACCAATGGAAGGAGGGATACCCCCTTTCTATGTTAGTCTCAATATCCATGACAAGATTTTGCATAATGCCATGTTTGACTCTGGTGACTTGCACAATCTCATGCCCAAGTTTGTTATGAAGAAACTCAACATAGACATCACTAGACCCTATAGGGATTTATTTTCCTTTGATTCTAGTCAAGTGATGTGTTTAGGACTTATAAGGGATTTATATGTCTCTTTGATTCAATACCATACCAAAACTATACTCATGGATATAGTGGTAGCAGACATTTCACCCAAGTATGGCATGCTGTTGTCCAGATCCCGGGGTGCCAAACTTTAGGGGTCTCTACAATTAGACATGTCATATGCTACCATATCTATTTTTGGACAACCAAAGAAGCTATATAGAGAAATTTTAATTAAGTATGTAGTGAGTAGTCAGGAGAGACCTCAAAACCTTCCTATTTACTCAATGCATTCTGATATGGATTCCTTTATTCTCTATAATGGATAAACTAATCTAGAAGATACTCCAATTGATATAGTAGCAAAACCAAATGAAATTGTAAAATAAAAATCAACAATCCAAATTCAAGAGATATCAGATGACAAAGAAAATCCAGATGCCTTAGATTCCACTACCCTGGATGAAAACTATGAACATGAAATTTTATGGAATTTAGAGTTTGATGGTTTAGTAAACAAATTAGGTGCAGGAGCAGGAGTATGGATACATAACCTAGAAAATGATCATGCAGAGGGACATGCCTATAGATTAAATTTCAAATGTACAAACAATATGGCAGAATATGAAGCACTCCTGCTAGGCCTCAAGCTAATCAAAAGATTAGGAGTTATAAGGGTATCAATCATGGGAAATTATGAAAAGATAGTTAAATATATTAAAGGAGTTTACATAACCAAAGACCCTAGATTAGGACTTTATAGAGGTACAGTTGTAGAAATCCTTAACACTTTTTTAGAAACTAAGCTTGCAACCATTCCTAGAAAACATAACATGCAATCTCATAACCTGGTTATGTTTTCCAGCATCTGCAAATTGCCTTTTTAGCCCAATCACTAGTATACTGCTGAGGTTAGGCATAGGCCCTCTATACCTGATAATCTTAAGAACTGGCAAGTTTTTGAAAACAATAAGCAAATTAATCACTTTCTGACATTAGATGAAGAATTTGCTAGCATTAATATAGATGTAGACATAGTTTCATATTTTGATCACACTAATGAGTTAGACATTAACAAATTGGAAGAAAATTCAATAAACATGCTTCACCCTACTAACTTCATAAAAACAGATACTCAGGACTTAAAACAAATGGATATTGATGAAATAATTGATGATGAAACTGAAGTTATAAATCTCAAAGATAATCAATTACCCAAGGGATTGACTCCTTTAGAGGACTTATTTGACTCTAATGATATTCCTAAAAAGCCTAAAATGGAGCCCTTGAAAGCAGACATTGAAGAATTCAATATAGGAACTCAAGAGAATCTTAAGCTGATAAAATTGTCTAATCATTATCCCCTGATGAAAAGATGAAATATATTGAGCTAATGAAATAATTCCAAGATTTTTTTGCCTAGAGTTACGAAGACTTAAAATCCTATGATACCAGTATTATATAACACATTATCTTTTTTAAAGAATATCATAAACCTTTTAGGGAAAAGCTAAGAAGAATTAATCTTGTTTTATTACCTTCCATTGAAAAAGAGATCAAACGAATTTATGAAGTAGGAATCATTGCCCCCATTAGGTTTTCAAATTGGGTATCTAATCTTGTCCCTACAAGAAAGAAAACAGGAGAAATCAGACTATGTGTTGACCTTAGAAATTTGAACAAAGTCTAACTCAAAGACAACTATCCCTTACCTAAAATGGATGAAATACTACAAAGGGTAGTAGGTTCTTCAAGGATTTCACTTTTAGACAGATTCTCAGGTTACAACCAAATTTTATTCCATCCTAATGGCCAAGCAAAAATTGCATTCACAACACCATGGGGCACCTTCATGTATGTCAAAATGCCCTTTGGATTGAAAAATGCAGGGGCCACCTTTCAAAGGGCAATGGATATTGCTTTTGTAAAGGAAACCCTTGACTTTCTGGTTATATACCTTGATTATATTACATTGTTTTCTAAGTTAGATCAACAACACCTGGATCATCTTAGGCAAGTCTGTCTTAAATGTAGGAAATATGGCATTTCTCTAAACCCAAAGAAATATTTATTTGGGATGGAAGAAGGAAAATTGTTAGGCCACATTATCTCTAAAGATGGAATCCAGATTGACCCAACCAAGATTGAAGTTATCTTGCAAATACCTCACCCAAGAAACATTAAAGAACTTCAGGCATTTTTAGGAAAAATGATTTTTTTAAGAAGATTCATCTCTAACTTAGCTGGACTAATTCGATTATTGAATAACATGTTGAAAAAAGATTCGGATATTAAGTGGGCAATATAGGCTAAAAAATCATTCGAAGAAACAAAATTAGCCTTAACTTGAACACCATTCCTTACAAGCCCAAAATTTGACAGAGACTTCATTATTTTTTTCCTTTGCATCAAAAAACACCATAGCTATAGTATTACTACAAAAGGATGATCAAGGACATGAAAAACCAATAGCCTTTTTTTAGTAAAGCTCTTGGAGATGCCTCATTAAAGTATAAAATAATGGAGAAACAATATTTTTCTTTAGTAAAAGCTATTAAGGGTTTCAGAGTGTATATTTTGTATTCTCATATAATAGCTTATGTTCTCAGTGTTGTAGTCAAAGATATCCTGACACAGGATGGAGTTGATGGCAAGAGGGGAAATGGATAGCCACTATTTTAGAATATGACATAGAGATAAAATCTATCGAGTTAATTAAAGGTCAGGGTTTGGACAAACTTATGGCAGAAACAAATTGTCAAGCCCTAGACATAAATCTTATTGTAGAACTGGATAACGAACAGGAGATGGAAACTCCACAAATTAGCCAGCCCTTTCTAGATTCCCCCTGGTATTCTGATATTATATATGTTCTAAAAAACTTGTAGGCTCCTCCAGGGTTATCCAGAACTAAAAGTAGGTTTTTGAAAATGAAAGCTTTGAAATTTTGCACTATGGATAATACGTTGTTTTGGAAAAATCACGAAGGTATTTTGTTGAACTATTTATTAAAAGAAGAATCTAACAAAGTACTCCATGAATTTCATGCAGGGGATTGTGGTGGACATCTCTACTGGAAGTCAACTGCTGACAAAATTCTAAGAGATGGATTTTACTGGTTAACCTTGTTTGCAGATGTTAAAAAAATTGTAACTTCCTGCCATAAATGCCAAATCTTCAAAGGAAAAAGGAAACTTTTATCCTTGCCTTTGAAACCTATTTCCACAGAAAAACCTTTTCAACAATGGGGTCTTGACTTCATTGGAGAAATCCATCCACCCTCCTATGATCAGCATAAATGGATACTCACTGCAACTGATTACTTTACCAAATGGATAGAAGCTATTCCCTCTAGACAGGCCACTAATACTGTAAAAATAGGTTTTCTAGAGGCTAATATTCTGTCTAGGTTTGGTTGTCCTAACAAAATCATCACAGATAATGTTGCGGCCTTCAAGTCAAAGAAAATGATTGATTTCTATCACAAGTATCATATAAAACTTGGTCATTACATAGCTTACTATCCTCAAGAGAATGGATTTGCATAATCCTCTAATAAAAGTCTAATGAATATTATCAAAAAACTATTGGAAGACAATAAGAAAACTTGGAACAAGAAATTAACCAATGCTTTGTGGGTATATAGGCTTACAACTAAGAAATCCATTGGAACGAGTCCCTATAAACTAGTGTATGGAATGGAGGCAGTTTTCCCCTCATCTTTAGGAGTTCCAGTCATGAAATTACTTCAAGAAGCCCAAGTGGAACCAAATGGTATACAGAGGAGAATTAACCAGACTATCCATTTACAGCAAACCAGGGAGGAAGTATAAAACAAAGCCCAAGTATTGCAAGAAAAAATTAAAAATATTTTTGACAAAAGGACCAAACCAAAAGACTTCTACCTAGGAGGCAAAGTTTAAAGTGGGATTCAAGAAGAGAGGACAAAGGGAAACATGGGAAGTTTGAGTTCCAGTGGAAAGGTCCATACATAGTATATGCCTTCAGATGAAACAATTCATATTTTCTTAAAGAATTGGATGGTCCAGAGATCGAAGGAGGACCAGTCAATGGTCGAATGTTAAAGCACTACATTGATCCTAGTTTCTAATATTACTAGATTTTTAAACTGTATATATTATATCCTTTTACAGTTCAGTGTTTATTGGATGGTAATTTTGGAGTTGAAGCCCAAAGAGAAGGCCTAAAGCTTCAAAAGTTTTACTGTCAGTAAATATCAATAAGGAAACAAGGTAAAGGAGAATTTCAGAGTAAAAATCAATTTTTTTCAAAGGTCGTTAATCTACAGTTCTTGACTTTCCACCACGAAAATCCATCCCCAAGCGGAGCCACTGTTATGTTCCTATACCAATAGGTGTCATATATCATGATTGACTTGGTTTAGCTCTGATATATTTACATACCTTTGCTTTCTGCAAATGTTTTCAATATTCAAAAATTCAAAAAAAAATGTAAAGAGGGTATGCCATAAAATAAAAATCAAAGGGCAAAAGAATGAAAAGGTCAGAAAAAATGAAAAATCAACCCCAAGAAAAAGAAAAAGACCATGAAAGTGTGTAATTCCAAATGCCTCTACCATTTACTTTGATGTAAAACAAAATATTGTGTGCAAAATGTTGTTATGCCAGAATACATGGTAACCAAATAGTTTAATCTTGGTTATTCCATGTTTTGAATTTCATACTGAAAGATAGAGAATAAAATCTAACCAAACTGTTTAATCTTGGCAAATAAATAGATAGGTAGAATGAATAAAAGGGGCTCAACTGTTTAATCTGAGCCCTTGAATGTAATAAGGTTAGACCTAGTTAGAATACCATTGTGAAAGAAAAGAAAAGGTTTTGATAAGGGTTTGCCAGTTTAAGTGCACCCTAATAAAGGAAGAAAAAATGGTAGGATAAGTAGGTAGGGTAAGTAGATGAATGGTTGCAGAATTATGTATGATGAATGATCATCCAGATACCAAGTCATATACTTTCATCATCAAAAATACTTAAAGATATGGATAACAATGAAGACATTCACATCATAAACAAAATTCAAACTAATTAACTTCCTCACTCATTTACTCCATGAATTTTACTAATTTCCTATAAGTACTAAAGGCACCAACAACCTAAAAGTTAAAGAGTCTCAGAGCATTTCTCTAACTTCTGGAGGGACTAGACCGTCATCCCAATAACTTGTAAGGTCTAAGTGCTAAATTCCGTTCATCAAAATTCACCCCCCCCTTAATTCATTCATTCCCTTCAAATCCCTTCCCAAGGTAGAATCGCTCTTTACTTGGGAAAAATAAACGGTTCTTTATAAAACCCCCCCAAACACATTTTAGCCTAAGTTATAATGTTGGATGATGAATGTGTTTTCGGAAGCATTTACTTAGTGTCTTTTCTCTTCCATGTTCATATTAACTCTTAATTATTATTATTTATTTAACTCCCAAAACAAATTACCCTTTCCCGTATTATTAATAAAAATCCCAAATAAATAAATATCTCATCCCGATGGTTTGAAAAATTAACCATAATAAAGTTAATTAAGTTGTATTAATTAATCAAACAACGATTAATTAAGAGCCAAAACCCCCCGACATGTTAAAAAGGGATTAATTAGTCCCGTGGATTAATTAATAGCCTCTCCGCCAATACAATCACCCCTGATACCATTAAAGTTATTAATCCTTCATTTGTCCAATCATATCATCCCTTATATAATTAAAGTCATTTAATTATGTTGATTATGCCATCAGGCCCCTACCATTAACTCCCTAACACTTTTCACCGTCGACTGCCATTCGATCTGCCCTCCCTCATCCAACAACTCTCACTCATTTCACGTGGGCCTTTTGGTCGAACGTTAACCATGTGATATAAGTTGTTTAACTTTTTGCCGATGCTATGTGTCATCCAATTTGTGGCATCGTGCGACCCTCTACCAAAACCATCAACTTCCCAAAAGCGGTGCGATCAATCCCACTTACCGCTTCCACTAAACGAAAAAGTGTCCCATTGGTTAGTTGAAACAAGCTATCATTTTACCATTCACCACCAAAAGATATTGACTTTGTGCATAAAAACAAAAATATTCATTGTTTTCCCTTCTTACCGAGAAAAGAAACTTCTGCCTTCCATGCACACACAGAGTACATCCAGACCAACAACTTACTCCCAACCATCAACCACCATTAGTTGTTGAACTCTAGGCCACTACAGACTATTGTGGGCACCTAGCAAAGCTTTCACCACAGCCATTTGTCCCTGCAGTCAACCATAACCAAGTATTTACCGCATTTCCTTCTCAGAAACCCTGTTTTTGTACTAAAACCTCCACCAAATTGCTCTAAACTCAAGTAATTCAGTACAATTAAGCTATTTCTTGGTTCCAAGGCTTCCCCAAGCACCGTTTTATCTAAAAATCCTTGAAAACCTCAACTTTCTTCCTTGAATATACAAGAACCAAGGATGAAAGTTCCTGTCACCCTAAATGTCATGCCAATCACTATTCCCCACAGGGATTTGGGCCACCTTCCCCTGGCCGATAAATATTTTCAAATCAAGGACCTTACTTTTGATGAAACCCCCTTGAAGCTACACTACAAGTATCAGAACAATTATTTGAACAATGTTGATAAAATAGGTCTTTGAAGTAAAACCTACCTAAATATCAATTCCCTACTATCCATATTTTCCTAGATATTGTCCACCTATGCCATGCAACTTACAACCCCAATATGAGAGCTATAATTTCCCCTGACAATAAAGTCCTTTTCACCATTACAACAGAGTCTATAAATGAAATGTTGCAATTTCAGCCTGGCTAGGATCTCACTTCTCTTTCCATTGCCAATTTACTTGAAAAATCTTCAAGGCTTTCTAGTTCTGAAATTAACCAAATCTGTTAGACTTTCATGGAAGAAAATACAGGCCAAAAGAACCCCTTCCTTATATTTCAAGCTTCTTTACAAGTCTAGGCAAGGATATCATCACCATGATTTCTTGCATTCTGGATTTTACTACTAGTGAGTATGTAGATGAGTTGATCTTAGCCTACATGTCTATTTTGACCCTGGTCAACCTCCTGTAGCCAAATTTGACTATGCTACATTCATTGCTGATAAGATGCATGACCAATTTATGAGATTAGAGAACGATAGAGTATTTAAATATTCTTCAGCCCTGTATCATCGCTTCCTCTACTACCAAACTAATAAATTCCCTTTCTCTGTGCAAAAGCTTGACACTAGAGGGAACCCCAGGTCATTCATCCTCTGGACTTCCATTTTTCACAATTCTCCTTCTTCTCCCTACCCTTATATAGATTTTATTGATCAATTTGTGCATCCGATAACTACCATGTTGATAGGAACTCCCCCTCCTAGAATTAGTCATGATATTAAAAGTATTCTTCAGTTATCCAACCAATACAAGGTTGGGGACTAGTACTTGTACCAAAACCATACCGAGATCAGAAATTACGAGTGTGAGTTGACTCCCTTTAAACTGCACAAATACCTCCCCATATGATTATTTTCCCTGGAGTACTATAGGCAAATGATCACTTATGATGAAATCCACTTTAGGAAGGCTAAGAGGAAAGCTCAGCTAAGGATAAAGGATCACCTAGGCCCATTTATTTGCAACAACAAAAAGGCAGGGAAAGAGGCAGAGGAAATCCTTAAGAGAATGAGATTGAAAAATAGTTTCATCTGGCCTTATGATCCTCACAGCTTAATCTATGAAAAAAGACAAAAGCATAAGCTATCCCCCTACATCCATCATATAATTCCAGAGATAGAATAGTATGCAAATCAAAATGAATGGGTGGAAGGAACACTTATAGAACAAGATAGTGAACAAGTTGAAGTAGAAAATGTTATGGAATATTTGGATAGAAGACTTGATTTGTATTTATCTATACAAGTGCCTGAAGAATCTTCACAAGGACTAACATAGGAGCATAGTGCACAAACATCAGGACAACAAGAGATTTAAAGACAGGGAAAATATTTAGGGTCACAGAGCATTTCAGAGGAGCTGACCCAGATGATACAAACATGAGCAACCCTCCAGTATTGTAGACCCCTCTTAATGAGGAGAAAATTCAAAAAATAAATACGAATGAGGTTAGCCCCTCTACAGTTCCATTGGACTATTTTTATGTAAAGAGGCAGAGATTAAATCCTTTGTCTAAAAAGGAATATGAAGAGAAAAGAAGTGACACAGTGCAGACAACACTAGCATGGGAGACACCATCTACCTCTCAAACATAGGCACTAAGTAGGCAGCAATGTGTAGAAGTGTCATCACTAAGGACAGCTTCAGAGCAGAGCTAGGATTTGAAAGAAAAGTACAAAGAGATTAAAGTTAGTAATGAGAAGCTCAAAGCTCACACCTATGCCCACTATCTGAAAATGACTCCTACAAATCAGACAAGGTTGATGTCAGCTTTTGACATCAAAGAGGGAAAGATGTAGATGAACTTTTTGAAGCCAATAGTACTATATCCAAAGTCCATGGCTGATTATTTAAAAACAAATTTTGAAGTTCTTTCTAGAGACATCCACCCAATTGATCAGATTGAGCTCCATAAGAAAACAGGTGAGATGGTCTATTCCACATTGATTAGTACAACCATCACTATACATCCATTATAGAATTCTCTGAGTAATACTACAACATAGTTACAGTTGGAAAAAGCCTCTTCTTAGGCTAAGGACACCAAGATAAAATCATTAGAAGACCTGGTGATTGAGTTGGGACATGATCCCAAAGATGTTAAAGCAGTTGAGAGTTTGATAGAGATAAAGAATGACGACATTGTTGCACTCAGGAAACAACTTAAACTCCCTCCCCTCATACATCCACAAACTGCAAAAGTAATTGAGAAAAAAAATGAGTAAGAACTTATGGACTTGATCCTTAAGTTGAATGAGCAATTGAAAGAAATAGAGCAAGAACTAGAAAAAGCTTTGTATTCTAAATAGGGGGAGCCAACCACCACATCTCAAATTGTAACACCCATGGTTTCTACAGTAGTGCCATCTACTATTGCAACATCTTTGGCACCCAACATTCCCCTAGCAACGGCCTTGCCAACAACAACAACAACACATCAGAAGTAGCAGTAACTTCAACAAAGCAAATAGTAGACTTAATAAAGTCCATGGAGGAAATGAAAATCCAAGTAACTGAAATAAAGAAACTAAAAGAAATGGTTACCAGCTTGGAAATAAATTATGAGCTATCACAGATTAATTACATTGAAGAAGAAAGAAAAAATAGAAGAATGACTGAAAGAGTCAAGACATTAGAGTAGGACTTAACATTGGAAAAGCCTTTGAAAGATATTAGAGAGATTTTATGGACCAATACCATTGATTCCATCAATGATATTTGGTCTGCTATCCAGATCATTCTTGAACAGGTTGATTTAGTTAAACTAGCTACAGAGGCTATACAGAAGACCAGGGAAGAATTGGGAGACAAACCTGAAGAGGCAACCCAATTGATCAACTTCTTAAATAGAAAAAGAAAGCAAGAGCTGGAACAATGGGATTTCGAGGATCGAACTAGTACTATCCTTGAAATTAAGAAAGTTCTTACTAAGAAGAACTTAATGTTGAACCTGGAAAGAAGATGTCAAAGTATTCAAGAAGGCATAGATGATTTTATGGTAAAATATGAAATTCTAAGAGATAAAGGACATCGAAGTCCACTGGTTATAAATGACAAGCTGCTAACTCATGAGGACTACATTGAGAAACTGCACAAACAAGCCAAAATTCAAGCCAACTCTTCCACAGTGAAAGCACTACCTACAGGAAGAGTGTTGTATGATGGTTTGGAAAATCTTTTCTATGTTGAGCATGAAGTGAAGCAACTGTTCATAATCTAGCCCAATTTTGCAAAATTCACTGAAGATGATGAAATATACAAGAAATTGATCAGGATGAAGATACCAAATGAAGAATGGTGGACCAATATGACCGATATCCTATAATTTACTATGGTAACTTTGAGGTAAATAGAAAATATTTACTGAGGTAAAGTCTGGTAAATAGGTAAAGAGTATCAGAAATAGGTAAAGAGTATCAGTAGAGAAAAGTAAGCAAAGATCCAACATACAGTTACTAAAGCTACAACAAGAGTCAAATCTAAGTTTCAACCTCTAGCTCATTCATAAATAAAGGGACAACAACAATCAGTTTTCCATCTCTCTATCTTTTTGTAAAATATATTTTTCATTCCCTATAATATATCTCATATGGTTATGAGATTTTTTGATGTAATTTTTGTATAAATACTTCTCCATTCAAAGTATTGTGGGTGGATTATATAACATCTCTGTAAATCTATGCTATCAAGTTGAGAAATCTTTTGTACTTAAATCTAGATTTTTGCTAGAAAAGGAATAAAAGTTGAGGACATTTCATTAGATTCTCGTGCATTATAATTACAAATAAGTATTCTATCCTTGTGATTTTATGTGCTCTCTATATGTTTCAATGTTTCGTGCATCTTAAATCTAAATGGTAAAAGAGTCAAAGTGTATCAGAATTATCTTTATTGCTCCTTGCTATCAATAGTTTACCATTTCTATGTTTTCTTCTAAACTATCTCGATAAAGGAATTCTTGACTACTCTTCTATCCCTGTAGTTTTTCTCTAATAAGTCCTTGGTATAGGATTCTTAATTGCCCTCTTCCAAGTTGACCTATCTTCCTTTCCTCTTTCTAATGCTAACTTGAGGATTCTTAATTTCCCTCTAGTTTTGAGAAGAAATATCATCCATTCAAGCCCCAAAGTTTGTTTTTATTCTATTACCCTGCCTGTTGAATTCATACCTCAACAATCTAACTTGATCCAGTGATTGACTCCATATCCCAATGGCCTAAAAGCCTAATTTTCCCATTTGTTTCAAAATTCCACCATTCTCAAAAAAAACAACCTCACTGAACATTAATAGCTAGCCTAATATCATATCAAAACATAGCTAAACCATAAAGAGAGATCCCTCTCTAGACTTAGGTGGGCTAGAACCTAGGTCTAAAATATTGGTTTGTAGTTACCTTGGATCCTTTACTTCTTTCCAATAACTTCTAAGGAAAATCTAAGTGATAACATATGGCATGACTTAGACGATTGGCACACAGATGAGTGCACTGATCTTCCCTCAGAGTGATGAGGTATTGTGCGGCACATGGCAATGGCATGTTAGTCAGTACGTGATTTACGTGCAAGTGGAGCATATCCTTTGACGCAAGATCCATCAAACAGTGACTAGATGCAGGGACATGTGGGTCTCTTTGATTATGATTTTGGTAACATGCTATGTGCATGTCAGATGTATTTAGAGCTATGGCTCCAAACATTTTTATGACACATAATATGATTATGAATTTCATATGATGATGATTGTTTGTCATTTGTGTGGTTATCTTCTGTGGTATATATGTGATAAATTCTAATCTAGAATTTTGTTTGCAATGGTATCTACATAGTGATTTTGTGATCTAGGAACATGATTGAATGTAAAGGTTTCAAATTCACGTACTAATAGCTTCACTCGAAGATATTTTCTAAATAGGACTTGGTTATGCACATGATACACACCATTCAATTGCATGACAAGTAGCAAAGAATCTAAACAAACATGAATATGAATAATGTGATGAGTGAGGGTATCGACTAACAAACCTATATCTGCATCATATTCGACCTAATTATTGGTGGAAAATCCAATGCACATGTCGTGTTATCACTGACAAATTTTGATGCGAAATGTCTGCAAATAAGCACATGAACCCTTTTAGCAGTTTCGCAGCGCAAAATGTTCAAGTAATTTCGTAGCGAAAACTGAAATCAGAGTTTGAGCTTTGGCTTCGAATTCCTTTTCCAAAAATAAATATTTAATTCTTTGCATATATCTGTTATATCATCCTTTTCCCTTGTGAGTTGGGCTGAAAGGAAGTTGGAAACAGAAATGGTTAAGGTATGGGTTCTTCATTATTGGTCAACCACATACTTGCTTTTAAGTATGAAGTTACTTTGGTTGGTCTACTGCCTTTCTACTCATGTTGTAAAGATTGTCAGGATTTTGCCTCTTTCCAGCTGACAGATGTGCGTTGACTTGTCTCCTTCCAAATGCAATGCACTGCTGAGAGTCTGTATGTCCCAAGAATGTTTTTGTGAATGTAGCTTGAAGAAAAATAGTATATTAAATATTCAAAAAAAAATTGGATTTGCCAGAACTTTTGGTAACTGACCATGGTTCTAGCTTCCTTTTCACCCAGAATTATGCAGCTAGGCGGATACGACAGCAAATCCTTTTCTGAATCTGAGCAGGCACATCAGGCCAAGAAAGATCAAGCAGACCATAAGGTCATTAAGCATCACGTATGAGTGTGGAGGAGACTAGCATGAACTCTCCAAGATCATCCATCCAGTTAGTTATGAATTGCTTAGTGAATGGAGATCAGTCTGTATCAGGTGGCAAAGCGATGTCAATCCTACAGGAGTTCAATTTCAATTCCAAGCAATTACTCATCATGTATCAATGTGGGATATGCATGGTTCCAGGAGGGATGTTTCAAAATTGGTGGTCGCAGCACCACCTCCCCAATCATTGTTTTAGTTGGATGATGGAGTTCAAGCAGTGTTAAATTTTCAATCAGCAATTAAGGGAAGAGAAATCGTAACTGCGCATTTGCTATAGTATGACATGAGAGATAAAGGTATCAGATGAACAGGTATGTGTACAATGGCTTCAATAACTCATTTAATTTAGGGGATGAATTTACCAATGACTGGCTGTTTCTATTTGTGACTATGGTTTGAGGAAGGAAAACTGAAATTAGAATTGCGCAATCCACGTTCCCACAAGCTCTGCATGGGCTGTGCTTTAGGGAAAATGATAATAGATCTGCGTACTCTGTCTGTGGTCAGTTTCGAGAGAAGTTCAAAAATCCATGCTGCCATTGTGGGATTTGGGTTTGTGACTTATGCTGCCACGTCTATCATGGATGAGGTGACAGATGACAAGCACGTCTTTGATGGCAAAACGGTGGAAATTAAATCAAACCGACCCTAAGAGAAAAGGCAAAAAGAAGCTACAGCTGTTGTAATCTGAATGCTTTTCCTATCATTTTCTCCCCACATCGGCATGTCATTTCAATCTTTATGAACAAGCGTCGTTCGTTGGAAAAGGGAAAATGTTTGGAATAAATCAAATAATGGAACAAATCCATAAGGACGCACTTTCAAGGTGAGGTGGATTTGTCTTTACCATTTACCATTCCAGAAGACGGTCCATCTGAAGAACCCATTGAATGAGTACAAGCCAGTGAAAATCAGTAGAGATTGCGAGGAGCTGACGCAGGAAATTGAAGAAGCTCTTTGTGGTCTTATAGATGAAGGAGCTGAATTTGAAGGAAAACATAAGCGCAAGATGGCCGTGAGAGATTCTACGCTTACAAAAAGGCTCCATAGAGATTATGGTAGTGCTACGGTTGATGGAAATTCCATGGGAGGATATTCAACATCTCAGGGAAATTGGCTTATAATTCCTATGCTGTATCCATCTGCACAGCACCCACCTGTCAATCCACTTGAACGGTACAATCCTTCTGGCGGTTTGGTGTCAAATATGACTTCTGGACATTTGGAAGAACCAAAAGCTTCTACCTCAAGGTCACCATTTGCAATGGAGAGGATAAATGATAGGCACAGAGAGAGAGAGGCCTTCAGAAGCAGTATTACAAATGGATTTTGGAGTGGAACTTTCATGATTTGAATAAGGGAGTGCGTGGAAACCAGGTGTCACTATTAAACGTTGTTGTCGAATTGAAGAAATGCTGTAACCATCCATTTCTATCTGAGAGTGCGGATTATGGCTATGGTGGGGATGACAACAGCAGCTCCGGTGAAGAATTTAAAGGAAAGTGTAAGCACCTTTTGCATATAAAGGATGAGTACGAAAAACAGAGTTTTGAACATCAAGCTTCCCGGGATGTCTCTTCAGGGCAGTTTTCCAACTGGCTTTGAGTATTGTGGAAGATTGACAGGTTACAAACACTGCTACATCTGGTTGATGGCAATAGTGGGAAAAGGATATTGGCTTCAAGAAGTTATGTACATAACGTGGATTCAAAGCTGCTTTGTGCTTCACCAAAAGTTCTGAACCAAGTCAGGTGTAAAGGTGCAAATCAAACTCAGGAACAACACTCAGAAAATTTACGTAGTGTTGCAAAAGTGAAACTTATATTTGGACCTAAGTTGCAACAATGGTTTAAGAAAATTGCTTCCCTTCGTGAAAAGGAAGCCAGGGGCATTGCTATATTGGGAAAAGCTGCTCCTATATCACAACAGTCTTCCGGTTTGTTTTGTTCAATCAATCCATTGACGAGTAATTTTTCTGAGTTGGATATTGATTCCTTTGAATCATATACTAAGCAAACAAAAGTTAAGAATGGTTCAGAATATGTGAGAAGCGGTAACAATGGTGTAATAGCAGTAGTTAATAAAGAGGGATCTCCAGGGTTCAATTTTCCTAGGTCTTGTGTAGCTGAGACTTTGTTAGTCAGCCGATGTGGACCAGTCCTAGCCTGTGAATTCTTCGGTGCTCCAAAATCTTTTGCTGATAATTTAAATGTTAATTCTGTAAATGGTGTTGATATAAATGCTTATGAGATAAATTCCCTTACAACTCTCAGTCAGCTAGCTAACAATGCAGAAGTATTTGAGGCAAGGAGTACGAAAGCCTTTCCCAGTCATTTATGTTCTGATGATTCTCTACTAGGGGTGGGAGACTATAAATCTGACAGATTTAAGTGTAATCCTCGATATGTGGATATTGATACTTGTCAGACAAACTCCGTTACAACTCTCAGTCAATTAGCTAATGGTCCAAAGGTACTTGAGGCAAAGATAACAGATTTTGGGTTGGCTCGGTTGATGAATCCTGTCGATACTCATCTTAGTACTTTTATCAATGGCGACTTGGGTTATGTAGCACCAGAATACATGAGCACCTTGGTTGCTGCATTGAAAGGGGATGTCTACAGTTTCGGAGTAGTGCTTCCAGAGTTGGTTATCAGACAGAAACCCATTGAAGTTACAGATGTACAGGAAGAGCTTATTGAATCCATGAAGAAAATGAAGGAACTTCAATTTCGTAAAAAGAGATTTTGTTGGTGAAAGCATATTCTCTGGACTACAGTATCTGGTGTTTGATTTAAATGGCTGCTGCCCTTGTTTTACTTCTCTGAAGATTCTTTCAGCTTGATGATTTTTGTGCCTCTGCCAAATGTTTCAAGTACAGATCAGAATTTTCAGAAAGTGGAAGACTGTGTTTTTTTTAATTTACACAGCAGTTTCGTAGCGCGCTACGAAACTGCTGTAGGTGATGATTTTAAATGCAGAGCAGCTATTTGATATTATGAGCGGGAATTTTAAAGAGAGACACCTGTCCATCAATCCCACCTACAGCACATCAGAAACATAGCAGCGGTACATGCCTTAGGTTATTAAAGATTTCAAACATGCTATTATATATCCGAGCAGATTAAGGAAAGCAGGGACCGGGAAAACAGGGCACATATCTTCATCAAATGTTGAGTCAGCAGCACAGTTGGAATCCAAAGCAGCCCATTCACTGAATGCTTCTCAAATACATTTCAGCCACTACAGGAAAAGCACAGATGTCAAAGATCAGGAGAGAATCATGCATACGAGGAGTTAGAATTAGAGTTTAAATTGGATTAGGACTCTATGTATTTACTGCATAATACATGATGTATTTAATAAGTTTGTTTAAGATTAGATAAGATTGTTAGTTAATGATAAACATCGAGCTCCCCTCATGCTGGAGGAGGAGTCTCAAATAGCTTAAGTTTTGTTCTCCTATATATAGGAGAAACTCTGATGTAAAAGGGGTTGGATACTTATGCAAAAGACAAAGTTTTTATTGGTTTATGTATAAAGCTTTTTACAGTAATAGATAGACTGTTTTATTCTTCCCAAGATTCATTATGTGTTAAAATGCTCAAGATGTTGGTGGTTTGGTCTTACCAAATGTAAGTTTTGCAGCTTTATGAGTATGCAATCACTCTGAATTCATCATTGATGCTCAGACTTCCTGTGCATACTTGTAAGTTGAAGTTCTTGTCCTTCATGTTTTACAGCTCCTTAGGTACACAATCACTCTGAATTCACCTAGTGCTCAGACTTCCTGTGTGTACTTATCAGTTGATGGTTATTTGATGAATGTCTTGAATGTTTAAACATTACATGCCTTGGCTTCTATGAATGAACAGTTAATAGTTTACTAGAAGATGTTTGACTCCATGAGCCCAATGGAAGAAATGTTATGCAGTCTGTCCAACCAACAAGTTTAATAAATTTTCATTTCAAGAGTTAGCCCTCTTTGTGCTTAAAGATAAATCAATAGTTTATTTTTGAGAGAGCCCTCTCAGGTTAGGGAGGCTAATCCCTAGCTAAAAGCCTGGTTTGAAACAGTTGCATGAGATCTTACTAAGTAGCAGCCCTTAGTACATGGTTTTGTGACAACATGTCGTTTGAAAGGACTAACATATGCAAGGGGGTAAACATGGCCTAGGCTGTTGAGGCTAGATTCTGGGAGAAGCGACTCGCACCATTGGCATGGCTGATATACGATGTGGATGATGGATCGATTTGAAAGGTACAAAATAAAATGTATGAGATGATGCAATATACCTAATTATATGGTAGAAATTAAGACATGAAAATCAAAGGGATGTGTTGTGAGCAACATTTCTAGAGGTAGAGCGCATTGGGAGAACTAGTAAGGAGATGGCCTTTGAAATCCTCGTGAAGGAATGCCCCCTTAATCAAGTGTAGGGGTAATCTAGGGTAGACATAGCTTCCATGGTGTCCTAATCAAACTAGGAGATGGGCAGAAGAGTGGAAGTCTGACTACATGATGCGGCAGCATTACCTGGTGCATCAACCTGAGGAATAAGGTTCACATACGCATCGTCTTGGATGACAGATGACGGGCTAGTAGACAGAGGGTCTACTGATGTTGAGACCTTGAATTTTGTCGAAAAAGGTTCGATAGAAATGCACGTAGCAACCCCAAGAAGGTTTGCTGGCGAGGGAATAAAGGATGATGACAGGTAAAGAATGGGCCTGTGTTGTTCATCATCTCGATAGTGGGGGAGGGGATCACAATAGAGGGGCTAGATTTTCCCTGTTCTTTTTGACTGGTGGTACCAGAATCCATAGGTAGAGAAGTAGCGACTCTTCTACGAGTGTCCTAGTATTCACGAATCGCCCCAAGAAGATCACGAAGATCACGAAGGGCACAAGGATGGTTTGTGAAAAGTGTTTTGATTTTCTTAGGTGGGACCAGTATGTCAACATGGACTTCTAGGATATTCGACTCAGGGAACGCTTCCTGAACTAAAGGTTTGAGTTGAGGGATTTTAGGACAATTGTTGGTGGCATTCCCAAAAACTTCACACAAAGTGCACACTTTTGGAGCCTTAGGGGCTGGAGGAGCTTGGGAAGCCTTGTCCTTCAAATCTTTACTTTTGGCTTTGCCCCACTAGCTAGTTGATTTTGCAATAGGAGTTGGTTCCTATTAAGGTTTTGATGGTACTGAAGCAGCGACGGGGGTCATGGGGACCTGTTGAGTTGGGGTCAAAGTGTGATATGGTTGTGGCTGACCAGGCAGAATGTTTGAAGGGGGGTCAATGTACCATATTGGGATCGCGAGAGTCATGTTAGGAAGGACCATCGAAGCCATGATAGGTACAGAAAAAACTCCCAGAGGGGGGAATAAGAAAGGTATATGATTGACAGGATAACGCCTCGGTGGAATAGCTCCTTGATGGTTGAGACCTAGAGGAACATTTCCTGGAGGGAACATAGGTGAGGTATTCATAAACGGAGGAGGTCCAAGGGGAGTGGGTCCAAAGGGTTCAACTAGAACAGCAACAGCCTGATGCTAGGGAGCTAGCTATTGATCAAGTGTATCATAATGCTTAAGGGAGGCCCGTGACGCTTGTAACATGTAAACACTCATGGAAGTAGATTCAGAAATGGGAGGGGGAAGACTAGGAAGGTACCTAACAATGAGGAATCTTTATAGACTCTAGGTGAGACAGTGGTACAAGGAGTGGATGATTGTTTATCAGATACCGACGAGATGATGGACTCAGGGGAGGTCATGGACATCAGCTCGTAGTAAGTCAACTAATCAATGGTAATGATCTTCCTTCCTGGGGGAAGCACATATTGCGTAACACTGCAGATGCGAAAGCTGACATGGCATATGTGTAACTACGACCTAAGAGGATGTTGTAATCCAAAGGGGCATCTATGACTTCGATATCAACATGGACAGTTTTTCTTGCAAGGGTCATTGGACAATTGTGGTACATGCCAAGGGGCTGGGAGGAGTGTCCATCCCAAGCATGCAAGGTGATGGTGGAGGGGGACAACTCAGGTGACTTGAGTTGTTTCCAAACAGCAGCGGGCATGACATAGGTGGACGTGCCTTCGTCAATAATGCATCTGGATATGATGGCATTACGAACTCTAACTGGTATCTGGAAAGCAACAAATGAAGGCAACGGGGGGTGCTCGGATGTATCAACTGGGAAGACAATCAAGCAATCGTCGGAAGGGTCCACTGCACCAAAAGAAGTTAGTAGAGCCTTCTTTTAGGAAGGGCACGACAGGAGGACTTCCAGTGTCGACATGGCAGCAAGTGATTGTGCCAAGTCATCTACTATATTGTATGTATGGGTAGCTCTATTAGAAGCTGCATTGTGATGTAATGGTCCTTTTGGGATCTTGGGAATGGCCTCATATTTGGGTTGATGGATCTGTAAGGGACCATTGGGTGTTGTACGAGGCTTAGCAGACACTTTGATTTTAGGCTTGATAGCTGAAGAAGTGGAGGGCTTGTCATATTACGTGACCAAGTTTGTAGGTTGATATGGGAGGGGTTAACCTCAACAGAGTTCATCATACGAATCTAGTAGCCACTGGGACAGAAGGTTGGGGGAGGTGGTCTTCTTGACCTGGATAGGATTGAGCAACATCAAATCCTTGTTGCGGGTGTTAGGTCCCTATACTACCAGTGTAACCCCTTATTGTTATTAGTACAACCCCCTTCTTATATTTTTGTGCCCATGTAGTCCCCATATTGTTATCATTGTGCCCACTAGAAGCCCACTATTGTTATTATTGTGCCCTTACATTATTATTGCTATGTCGACTCTAATTATATTATGAACCCTTAGACTCGTATATATAGAAAGGAGGTCTTGTCATTTTTGTCATCCAAGAATTGTTCATTTGTGTAATGTAAATTAGGTTTCCCCCTTGAAAAGGTTGAATTCTAAGGTGTCTATCTCTCTTTTCTATCTTTTTGTGAGCTGATTTCATAACATTTGGTATCAGAGCTTTGGATTCTAAGGTTTCGCTGCTCCAAACAGGTCATCGTGGAATTTTTTCTATAACGTTTTTATGTGACGTTTCAGAAGCTAAAAAAAAACCCATTTGAATCGAAATCGTCCTAAACCTCAAGTCCAAATTTCAAATCTTGTCTCAATATATTTTCAGCGATCTGATCTGGGGAAGTTAGGGTTTTTTCAAGCTCCAGAATTCCATCTCAAAAGGTCATCATGGAATTTTCCCTATAATTGTTTTTCTACAAAGTTTCAGACTATAAACTGAAAACCAATTTGAGATGAAAACTTGTTGAAGCTGGAGCCCAAATTTCACATCTTGTTTCGATACATTTTTGGAGATACATTCCAAGACATTCAGGGTTTATGTAGGCTCCCAAATTACATCCCAAACAAGTGACCTTGGGAATATTGTCATAACTTTCTCTCTGAGTATCAGATTGAAATTTTGTAAGAAGTTACAAAAATAGAATGACTAGTAGTGTTTTGTATGTCAGTTTCAGGTCTGAAGGTATAAAAAGATACACTTGACACTTCATACAATTTATCTCTACTAAAAAAGTATATAATTAGGTCATCTTGGGATATTGGGCATAACTCTTTCTTGGAGAATCCAATTTCGATCAGACTGGTGGAACTGGAAAGAGGACTCTGAGAGATACCAAAAAACATAATTTCAGAAATTGGAGATCCTAAATTACAGAGTCACAGTCATTTCAAGATCGAGCTCCTAAAATCAAGAAAAGGCGATGTGAGGAAGTTTGATGGCAAGGATCCATTAAATTGGATACTATAGATGGAGCAATATTTTGATCTACATGAGGTGCAACTATTACAAAAGGTACATATTTCATCTCTATATTTAGAACTGAATCATTTTCTAGGGTATGAAAGACTTTTTTCTCGTAAACCACTTGACACGTGGTCAATTTTCATGGAGGAAATGATAGAGCATTATGAGGATACAAAGAGAAACACCTTCTTTAGCCAATTGATAAATATCAAACAAAAGGGTTCAATGGCAAAGCACAATGAGGACTTACAAAATTTGAATATAAGGGTAAACGATATTCCAAAGAAGCAAAGGATTGATGTCTTCATAAGGACTTTAAAGGATAAAATTCAACATGAGGTTCGTCTTTGGGAACCTGATTCATTCGAGAAAGAATTAAGGTTGGCAAGAAAAATTGAAAGAGAAATTATGGAAACAAGGAATCCCCCACTCACAACTATAATTATGGAAGTGTTTTTTCTACTAGCCTTCCAAAACCTACAAGGTTTAAACCACAACAATTGGAAGAAAAAAGAGAGAAAGGGCTTTTTTACATTTGCGATAGCAAATACACTAAAGGTCATAAGTGTGTTGAGAAGAAATCATTTTACATAGATTATGAAGAGGAGGAAGAAAATGATCAAGAAACATCAAAAGAAGAGGATATACACTAGAAACCAACCCTAGAGAAAGAAGAAATGAATCCGACCATATCTTGTAAAGAATTGGCAAGAATTACCACTCCTCAAACTCTCAAGATAGAAGGACATATCAAGAAGAAAAAGGTTCAAGAAGTGAAAGATCACATCGAGAAAGGAGAAATGAATCCGACCATATCTTGTAATGCATTGGCTGGAATTACCACTCCTCAAAATATCAAGATAGAAGGACATATCAAGAAGAAAATTGTTGAAGAAGTGAAAGATCACATTGAGCATCAAGAAATTAATCCGACCATATCTTGTAATGCAATGGAAGAAATTACCACTCCTCAAACTCTCAAGATAGAAGGACATATCAAAAAGAAAAAGGTTCAAGTAGTGAAATATCACATCGAGCATCAACAACAAGTTCTCCAACTTTTAAAGGATAACACCACTTTGGTGTAGAATCGAATGAAACAATAGGCAGATCAACATCGCAGTGAAAGAATTTTTTATGTAGGAAATTGGGTATTTTTACAGCTACATCTCAAGCAATCTATTTATGAGAAGGAACTGTTGGCAATAGTACATGCACTAAAGAAATGAAGACCTTACCTAATGGGAAGACACTTCAAGGTAAAAAAGGATCATGATAGCCTTAAATATTTTTTCAAACAAAGATTATCTTTAGAAGAACAGAAAAAATGGGTCACAAATATGTTGGGTTATTACTTTGAAATCATCTACAAAAGCGGGAAGCAAAATGTTGTTTCAAATGCACTCTTAATAAAGGATGAGGATGTGGAAGCGTTTTTTTTGTGTTATTTCTATTATCCAACCAGATTAGATAAACGAAGCAACGGATGAATGGAAGAAGGACAAAGAAGTGTGGCCACTCATTCAAATGTTGTAGAAGACCCCAGTTCAAACAAAATTGCCAGAACTTGACGAGGAAGGAAAAATCATAATGGAACCTGGAGAAGTCATAGAAACAAAAACCCAACAGCTGCAAAATCGATCAATTTCAAAGTATCTCATCAAGTGGAATAACTTAACCATTAAATATTCTACATGGGATGACAAGAATTTTATACAGAAGCATCAAGAACTACTCAAGTGTTGAGGACAACACTTTTTGAAGGAGAGGGGCATGTTAGGCCCCTATACTACTAGTGTAACCCCTTATTGTTATTAGTACAACCTAATTATTATATTGTTGTGCCCATGTAGTTCCCATATTGTTATTATTGTGCCCAATAGAATCCCACTATTGTTATTATTGTACCCTTACATTATTATTGCTATTTCAGCTCTGATTATATTAAGACCCCTTAGACTCCTATATATAGAAAGGAGGTCTTGTCATTTATATCATCCAAGAATTGTTCATGTGTGTAATGTAAAGGAGGTTTCCCCCTCGAAGAGGCTAAATTCTAAGGCATTTATCTCTCTTTTCTATCTTTTTGTGAGCAGGTTTCATAACAGCGGGAAAGGATTTGTGAGCACGGCTGGTTGAGGTGGCGCAGGATTCTGAGGTGATTCTTGACCTCGAGAAGCTGCTTGAGATTCCCATAGTTGTCACATCTGGGGTAAAAATGGACACTCATTTGTATAGTGGCCATGTACACCACAACATGCACAACGATTATTTGTATGAATAGCCTTGTTTTGCTTGGGTTGGCCGCCTTATAGCTTGTTTTTTCTATTAGGCTAGTTCCCCTGGGGTTCCCTAGGCTGGTTACCTTGGTTACCCTTGTTACCCTTCCCTTTATTCTTTTTCTTTGAATTCTAGGGATTGGTATCACTATGTGGTGCAAACATCTGACCTGGGGTGGTGGTTGTTGGGGTTTATGATGCATGGGAGGCTGTGACGCTAATGCTTGAGGGACTGGAGCATTAGGTTGTGCATAAGAAGGAGAAACAGTTTGGTAGATGGGTTGGGGCCCTGGAAACATGTTGCTAGGAGGAGGTGCATAAATGTTGGAGGAACTGGTGCCCCCCTGCTGGTAGCCATAACTCTAATGAGAATATGGCAAAGAGTGTGAAATGGATCCAACAATACCATCGATGGCGTGAGATTCCCCTAATGCATTAGCACTACCAGGACGAGGGAGTCTAGAATAATAGTATAGACATAACCTGATTGAGCATAAATTAGATCATATCTCGAAGCAGTATGGAGAGCTTCTACGTTAGTCTGAGGAAAATTAGATGTGACATATTTCCTGATGGGGGATAAAAGGCTCTTGAGAAACCAATCTAGATAAACATGGTCTTGGAAAGGTGGGGCATGACATGTGTGCCTCCTTCAACGCCACTTTTGAACATGGTCAGAAAGGAAAGTAGCAAAGGATTGATGGAATGTGGTCAGAATCTTAGTACCAATGTCATATCGAAGAGGTAACTAGAAATAGGATAAGAATGCTTTAGCAAGCATCACGAAAATCGAATGAGAGGCAAAGGGCTAGTCTACATACCATTTTGCAATGTCTCTAGTGAGCATGCATTGGAAGAGCCGAAGACAAATGGAGTCATCAGTTATGGAGTTGGATGAACACCACATGTGGAAGGATCGGACATGGTTGGTAGGATCCTCTCTAGTAATACCCTCAAACTTTGGGATGTTTGAGGGAATCTTGGTCAACATAAAAGGCAAACCTGCATCATGTTTCATGGGGTCATTTATCAACTGGTTAAGATCTGGTAGACTTAACCCAACCATAAAGTGGAGCATGGGAGCTACCAGAATGGTTCCCGAGACTGTTTGACCTGATGTGACCACTAGTATAGCACTAGAGCCACCACAAGATTGGGGTCCTGCACTAGCAGTGGGCCTAGACATGGTGACAATATGTGGTGAAGGAGGTTCATAATTAGATGAGGAATTAGGAGGACTAGGAGAAGAGTTGGGATGGGGACTTGGAGGGCTATGAACTCGAACCCAACGGGGAGGAGTAATGCACCCAAGTGGAAACTCAGGGTGAGGCCGAATAGTGTCCGTGACTCACACCTTGGTGGCACAATGATGGAAGGACACATAAAGCACGGAAATGGTGAAGGGAGATAAACAATATATATTTTCTCTCTGATGCGGTGATATAAATTTGTTATGTTAAGTCTTGGCTTAGCAGTGTAAACCAAACACCCTTCGCTTAAGATGTGCTTGTGTGTCAAGTGTATTAATTGATTAAGCCCATATCATGTTTGTAAAAATGAAAAAAAATGTGTTGTATATAAACTGAAATAAATAACAGAAAATGAATAACAAAACAATTAACTAAACCCCACCAAAACTAGGTTTTCAAACATTGTACTGCTTGGTGGCTATACCTGTGGAAAATACATTGAAATGCTCAAGAGATATGAATGTTAGTGTGACTAGGATCAAGTGACTCTAAGTTGTTGGAAAGTGGTGCAACAACAACAAAAAACCAGAGGGGAAGATCGCCGCAAAAAGATAGGGAGATGGGTGAAACACCTAGGGAAACGATGGGACCTTAAGGGAATGATCAAACAAGTCTAAATGTGAAACTATGGATGGTAGCAACCTATCTTATCAGATCTTAAAAAAAAGGTTACAGATCTGCAAAATGTGGTTTAAAGTGTTGCAGAAACACAGACTTCTCACTCAACTAAACTCATCCTAGAAAGGTGGAAGTGTACTAGAAGCCCTAGGGGAGGCTAAATTTGACTTTGACGAGTAAAACAGAATGGATCAAGGCCTAAGCAAGATGAGACAGAGGTCAGAAACCTAGGAGATGTTAGAAAATTATATATTACAAAGCAATGGAACACATAGAATATTGCATAAATATAAACATAGAAAACACATAAAACCAGAGAGACACGGATATATGTGGTTCACCCAGTTTGGGCTACGTCCAACCCGAACAGTCAGCCCTTCCTTTCTATTATCTAGCAAAATGAAGAGACACAACCTACAGCAGATCCGCTGTAATATCCCCTGTTCTCTCTCACAGTCTCACCTCTCTATTTCTCGCTCAGAGAATAAACATCTATTGCACAGCCTCAATGCAATGCCCTCATATGAAGAGATGGGTTGCCTTCTAGGGAAAAAAACCCTAAACTAAACATAAGTTCTATCATCAGATCATCTGCCTAATGAACGACATAGATTGACGATAAATTACTATACTTTTACAAGGCAATTTTACATCTGTTTTAGCTTCAGGGGCGCTACCCCTGAAACTCCCGCCGGGGGACCGCTAGCCCCCTGACCCCCCAGCCGGGGGGGATTGGCCCCCCCAAACCCTTGTGGGGGATTGGCCCCCCCAAACAGCAGATAGCTCTCAGCAAAACCCAGAAATAGATCTGAGAAAAACCCTAAAACCTAAAAATCGCAAGTTCTGACCTGTTTTTTGATGAGATCACACTTTTTGGGTTGAAAGCTACATTTTGTAGACCAGATCACACCTTTTGGGCTGAAAAATACAATTTCTATTTTGAGATTCCCGATCTGCAAATTTCAGAAAA
>APFE030140229.1:57801-94957 GCA_000404065.3 Pinus taeda
AAAAAAAAAAAAAAAAAAAAAAAAAAAAAAAAGTGTTGCCTTGGCCACGGCTAGTTCCTATGACCTGCGAAAACGACCAGAAAGCTCAATGGAGTCAGAAATTTATCAAATCTAGGGTTAAAACACTAGGAAACATTAAGATAATTGAGAAAAGAAGAAACCCTAAGCTGAAAACTAAGTATCACCCAAGTTTCTCGATCCGAAGTATGAAACCCTATGGAGTCTACAATTTGCTGTATTGGAGACCTTAGTTTTATGAATTAGAATTATTCCCGAGTGGAGTTCCCAATTTGTTGTAGTGTTTTCTTCTCAATGATGTATGAAAAGGATCCACTTAAGATTGTGGATGACAAACAATCTCAACAATAGAAATGACTACTAAACATTGTAGATCTATAACTATTGATAGAAACAAAACCTACTAAAATTTTGATCTATGCCATGATCATAGTTAAACAGTGAAAGAAAGAGTAATAACCCCAAACACCCAATGGAAACCACATATGTAAAGAATGATTTTATTATAACACCTGTGACGAGAACAAATATATGTTACCACTCCCCCTCTATGGGATGGGTTCTTGGCTATCCTCAAATGCTTTCAGCTTCTTGTAGAAAATCTGTTGTACTTTAACCCGATAATGCAATATGAATCAAAGCAAAATACTATAACCTACTTCTACTATCAATTTGAGGAAGATTAAATATCGAGCTGAACAATATAACTAGAAGAAGAAGAATCAATGCACAATACACATGAAACTACTTTGGGGAAAGCCTTAGCTAAAAGCCCCACTATCTGTATTATCATACAAAGTGGAAATACATAGGAATTATCCAAATCCTTAGCTCTCACAGCTAGCTATATCTCAGTACAATCCTCATAGATGCTCACAGGAAATCTTGGCTGCTCTCCAGCCTTCCTCTCTACCCTCCAAGCTCCTATTTCCTTTCGTAGTTCCTCTGGGATGATCTCCTTCAACCAACTGGAAAAACTCGATTTACCAAGTGGATGATCTCTTGATCTCACACACTGTCATAACTGGGCAATCCTCAAGGAATGATTCCTTCTGCATGCGTGAGTTTTCTTTATAAGAAAGAACATGCAACTAATAGTACATTGTCCTTGACTTTAATCTCAACTAGGTCTTTCTCATAAAAGACATGCATGAGTTTCCGATGACAGAATCTTAAGTTAACTAGAGTACACTAGTTGAGTGCATGCATGCATCCACTGATTGTTAACTCTTTATTAGTTACTCAAATAGTTTGGAACTAATTTAACTAGACTTAACTCAATAAATTGAGTTAACTAGTTAAAACCAAAATATAACTCAATCTTATCTCCTTAATTTAAGGCTTATCTCCTTAATGTAAGGGATAACTCTTGCATGACTTCAGAAAGACTTCTAACTTGAATTTCTCCAACATATTAAGTAAAAATAACGTAATTAATTATTTCCAAGTAGATGTTAAGACCAAATTCGATTTTAAATACAATTTAATTCAAGGAAAAATTAAATTGGAATATTCTTGTTGCCACATTTCAACACTTCCTCTCAACAAGAAAGGAATTATCTACCACCCCGATCCTATGTCTATGGAACGCAAATTTACACTTTGACAATGCCTTTGTCAAAATGTCAGTATCTTCCTCCTTTATCGAAATATACTACAGCAACATGATCCTCCCATCATCAACAGCTTGCTTTACCTTGTAAAGCCAACGGGAACTCACAACTCACTTGTTCTCCAGTCTCAGAACCATGTCCCAAACACTATTACAAACTATGGAGTCATACTCCTCCACCATAGGATCAACCCAAATTGGTTGTTGCATTTCTTCCTCAAAGGAAGATGTGTCGGTCTCAACACATTCCCTAGCAAGGGCCATGTATCCAGTGTACCTTCTCAGGTGACCTCCTCTGTCTGCGCTGAGAAATTGGTGCTCCCACATTCTCTCTCACATCCTCGAACAATCTATCAACTTCTCTTGCACACTTCCGTCCATCTCTAGAAGACTCTGCTTGAGTGGATGTCTCCACTCCTTGAAACTCTACATGTGGCTACTCTGTATCAGTCTGAGGCTCCTCCTCCTTAGGAACCAATAGTTCCTCTAGAGCCTGCAGTTGGAGCTCCCTCTCAAGGGAAGCTCACGTGGCCTTTTTCTCATCACACTTGAGATCTATGTGAACCACTATACTCCGACTGGTAGGCAAGTACACCCGATAGTTGTGAGGTGTATCAGTGTACCCCACAAGTATCCCCAACTCTGTTTTTACCTCAAGCTTCTTCCGTGCATCCTTTGTCCCACAATAATATATTGATGAGCCAAAGATCCTAAAGTGACCCACATCTGGCCTCTTACCAGAGAAAGCTTCCTCTAGTGTTTTCATCCCAAGTATGTGATGGGGGCTTCTATTTTGCAAATAGACCACTCTGTTGCATGCCTCAACCCACAAGTGAAGTGGCAGGCCTTGGTCATGTAGCATTGCCCATGCCGCCCCTAAAATAGTTATGTTCTTCCTCTCAGCCACCCCATTCTGCTGTGGGTTATGAGGTACCGTCAACTCTCATTTAATTCCTTCCACTGTATAGAAGTCCTTAAACTCTTGAGAGACATATTTGTTGAGAAGTAAAAAGGGTCTTTTTAACCTCTATTTACCTTACATTAATTATCAATCCAGGTACAATTTTTTATTTCAAGAGTGTACTCAATCTAAGGCGGTCACTAGTTCAAGAGTAACGCTAGTAGTATAGTGCTTTGCAAAAGTAAATAAATGTTGGAAACAAACTTTGAATGTAATGGCAAGAAACTATACTTTGTAACTAAATCAAGAAGCTACAACAATAATCAGTCAACGATGCAGTAATGATAACTCTTTCCTTTGTAAACTGATGCAAATGAACACCAATCAAAGGCAAGATCTCCAATCTGGGAACTAGACAGCAATAGTCAATGTTCGCTACAGTTGTGGGTATTTCTGTTCACACCAAAACAAATACTTGAAATGATAATTCACTAAACAAAAAAGGAACAACAAATGGTCTATTGGAAATATCAGACAACAAAGATTAATCTATAGGAATGAATTAAGCAGAAATATTAAACGAAAGGAATTGAAAAACAATATTTAACTAATAAATGAATTTAATAGCAACTAAGAAAGGAACAAAAAACCTAAGTAAGTCTACGAAATATTGAACAGTAAACTTAATCAAATGTAAACACACACTGAATCTAGAGAGATTGAATCAATAATCTTATTTTAGCATAATAAGCATTAACCACAGTTATAAGGGAACAACAATTGTAGTTGTAATGGAATAATAAAATGAATAGCAATCACAATTATAGGTAAATTGTAGCTAAATGAACAACAATATCAATATTTAAATGAACAACGATGTAAATCTGTAAATGAACAACGATGTAAATCTGTAAATGAACAGCAAAGTCAATCTGTAAATGAACAGCAATGTCAATCTATATATGAACACCAATATCTGAATTAGACAATGTGATATTATTTTAGAATGAAAAACATAACATTTTCAGTTGCAAATAATAATCTTACTATTCAATTACGAATTCAATATAATAGATCAAGAAATGTTCAGGAATAGAAGATTACTAAATAAAGCAAGTAAAGGAAATCAAACCACACATGACTTGTAATCGGGAAATAATTATATAGAAATCAAGTGATCCACTAGGGTCGGGCTCTTAGCCACCAAGGACGCACTTGTAGGTTTTAACCTCGTACAGTAATTACCTACATATGAATTCTAAAACACAGAAATAAACAATGCGAGAGCATAACACTTAAAACACATATACATAGAGATTTTCCCCTGGATCCCAAAATTGGGACTAGCAGCTTGATTTTTCATTATGTTCCTTTCAACATTACAATACATATTTATACATGCTGAAGCATCCAATACCATGGACCGAAAACCATCGTGTCCAAAAAACATGTGTGAAAATCATGCACAAAACCATAGGTGGGTCTGCCCAACCTAAAATAGGGTCCAAAACCAAAAATTTTCGAGGCACTGCCCCGGACCTCATAAAGTGGGTTTATGGGTGCCCTTCAAACCCCCTGTTAACTATGTGGGCTATTCGTGGAAAGAATATAACACAGCCCAACATTCTCCCACTTGTTGGTTTCTTTCCACAGGAGGGCACAAGAGAGCTTATTCATTTATCCAGCCCTACAATGCCAATTGTTTCTCTACACCAAGAGAACTTCTCAGAGCTCACAGATTTTGTGAATGCATTTGCAGTATTCTTGAAAGTGTCCACCTTTACAATCAACACCTTTTTTTCTTCTATCATATCCCTCACAAAGTGATACTAAACATCAATGTGCTTTGTCTTTGAATGATATGCAGGGTTCTTTGCCAATAAAATTGCACTTTGGTTTTCATAGTCTATCCTTATAGTTTCCTGTACTAACCCCATACTTGAACACAATCTCTACAACCAAACTGTTTCCTTGCTTGCATGAGTGGCTGCCATGTATTCTTCCTTTGCAGTTGATAGTGACACTACAGATTGTTTCTTACTCATCCAACTGACTACACCTCCAAATAGGTTAAACACATACCTAGCTGTAGATCTTCTCTGATCCAAATCTCCAGCCCTGTCTGCATCAACAAAACCACAAATATCCAACACTCTGTCTAATATTGGTCTTCCTTGGTAGCACAAACCATAATCACTAGTGCCATTCAAATACCTGAAAAACCTGCTTCACTGCTATCCAATGCTCCTTTCCTGGTTTTGACATAAACCTGCTCAATACTCCCACAGTTGCATGTGTAATGTCTAGTCTAGTATAGACCATTGCATACATCAAGCTACCGACTGCACTTGCATATGGAACACGAGACATGTCCTCTTCCTCTTCTTATGTCTTGGGACACTGTTCAGCAGATAGCCTCACACCTATAGGAATAGGAACCTTCAACAGTTTACTATGCTACATATTAAACCTCTGTAATATTGTCTCGACATACTTCCTCTAGTTTAACCATAGTTTCCTCTTTGCCTGATCTCTTTTAATTTCCATGCCCAAAATATAGTTTGCAACACCAAGATTTTTCATGTCTTCAAATCCTGGATAACTTTTTTGTCATTTCCAACCAGCAACATATCATCCACATACAAGACCAGATAAATAACACGGTCGCCAATTAATTTAAAATACACAATTGGGTCTTCAAATCCTGGATAACTTTTTGTCATTTCCAACCAGCAACATATCATCCACATACAAGACCAGATAAATAACACGGTCGCCAATTAATTTAAAATACACACAATGATCTGCTTTGCTTCTAGTGAAGCCAAGTCCCCGTATAAATGTATCAAAGTTCTGATACCACATCCTTGGTGATTGTTTTAACCCATACAGAGACTTCTTTAACTTGCATACCAGTTCTTTCTTACCCTTCACCGCAAATCCTTCAGGTTGCTTCATGTAGATTTCCTCTTCCAAATCCCCGTGAAGAAATGCTATCTTCACATCCATCTGTTCTATCTCAAAATCAAAAGCAGCAGCAACAAATAAAAGTAATCTAATAGAAGTTACCTTGGCAACAGAAGAAAAAATATCACCAAAATCAATTCCCGGCACCTCAGAATAACCTTTTGCTACCAACCGAGCTTTGTATTTCTCCACCTTCCCTTCTGAATTTGTCTTCTTCTTGAACACCCATTTGCTACCAATGGGTTTCCTTCCAGCCAGAAACTCCACCAGATCCCAAGCCTCATTTTTGTGCAAAGATGCCATTTCATCAACCATGGCCTCTTTCCAGAGTTTTCCATCCTCTGAATCCACTACTTCCTTCACAGTTCTAGGATCATCATCAGTAACAGACAAAAAAAATTTGAACAGAAAGTAGATGGACTATACTTTTCTGGTTGCCTTCTTTCTCGAACTGATCTTCTCACAGCCGGAGTTTGTGGTTCTTCATCTTTTAATTCCTCCTCTGCTGTAGAGTCTGATTCTTCCTCCTTTAGCTCAAACTCTATCTTCTCAAGTTCCTTTGGTTGGACTTCATATTTAATAACATCTTTCACCTCTCTGAACACCACATCTCGGTTGTACATAACCTTCCTTGTTACTAGGTTCCAAAGCTTATAAACCTTTAAATCATCCTTATATCCAATGAATATGCACTTTTCAGATTTACTATCCAACTTGGCTCATTTCTCCTTTGGAACATGTACATATGAATCACATCCAAATACCCTTAGATGTGAAAGAGAGGGTTTCTTATCAGTCCATACCTATTGTGCAGTCTTATCCTCCAACGTTGATGAAGGTGACCTATTGACCAGGTAACATGCAATATCCACTGCCTCTTTCTAGAATTCTTGTCCTAACCCGGCACAACTGAGCATGCTTCTTGCCCTTTCCATCAACGCCTTGTTCATTCTTTCTACAACTCCATTTTGTTGAAGTGTATATGGAGTAGTCTTCTACCATGTTATACCACACTTCTTACAGAATTCTTCAAATTCCTTGCTGCAAAACTCTCCACCATTATTTGTCCTCAGCACCTTTATCTTCTTCTCTGTCTGATTTTCCACGAGAGCTTTAAATTCTTTAAACCTGTCAAAGAGTTCAGATTTCTTCTTAACGAAATATATCCATGTATTCCTTGAGAAGTCATCTATAAATGATACATAGTACACAGGCTTACCCAGTGATGGAACCTTCACAGGTCCAAACACATCACTATGCACAAGCTCTAATATCTGTTTCGCCCTCTTACTACCAGAGGGGAAACTCACCCGATTATGTTTCCCATATACACAATTTTCACAGAAATCAAAATCTAGAGAGTTATTACTCATACTTTCTACCATACCTTTACCATGAAGTATTCGAAGGCCCTTCTCTCCAATATGTCCAAGCCTTTGATGCCACAGTATGGTCTTTTCTCTAGAGACCACTAGATTTTCTGCTCCACTTTCAGGAACCATAGAGTTGTTGCACCCATCAATAACAGTGCTACCTTGCATCTTGTACAGAGTTCCAATCCGAACTCCCCACATCAATATTAGTGCTCCCCAAACCATTTTGCAGGTATCCTTCTTGAACATTGTTTTGACACCTTCATCATCCAGCTTGCTTACAGAAATAAAATTTCTCACTAATACAAAAATATGTAGAACACCTGGAAGTGTTCTAACCCTTCCACCTTGCAACTTCAACTTTACTTTTCTGTCACCAATGATTCTAGCCTTCCTGTCATTCCCCAAGAAGACATCACCACCATCATATTTCTCATACTCATAGAACCACTCTCTATGGGGAGTGAAGTGAAAGGATGCACCTGAGTCAATCAACCATGCCTCATGATCTACATGCGTACTTGAAGTAGCCAAGTACACATCCCCACCTTCATTAGAGATGGTTTTCACCTCTGTAGAAGGAGCCTCATCAGATCCCTTTCCTTTGTCAGGAGCTTTAGATTTACATTCCCTTTTAAAGTGGCCTTCCTTTCCGCATTTCTAGCACACCACCTTTACATGTTTTCCTGGAGATTTAGATCTCCCTCTAGATTTAGATCTCCCACTCGATGACTTATTTTTGTTTCTGTTCTGGGACCGTCCTCATATAGATAAGGCATCACCATTCTGGCTCTCCATATTTTTCCGTCTCATCTCCTTCGTCAGCAAGGCTGAGACTATTTCATCAAACTGCAAGGTAGTTGCATTGCTACCTATTGTAATAACTAGACTATCCCATGAGTCAAGTAAAGAACACAACAAACTGATGCACTTATCTTCATCTGAAATTTTAATATCAATATATGCTAACTGACTTACCATAGTATTAAATGCATTTAGATGCTCTGTCACTGAGTCTCCATCTTTCATCCCCAGGTTATACAGCTTTTTCCACAGGAACAGTTTATTCACCAGAGACTTAGATTGGTACAAAGTCCCTAACTTGTCCCACAAAGCCTTCCCCATGGATTCCCCTGATACATTTAGTAATACTGAATCTGAGACACACAATCATATTGTTATCTTTTCCTTTTGATCCAACTTCTTCCATTCTTCATCAGACGCTCCCGTTGGTTTAGTACCCAGATCTACCACGATCCACTAATCTTTATCCACCAACAAATCCTTCATCTTGAGTTTCCACAACTCAAAACTCTGACCATTAAATTTCTCGATCTCTATCTTTCCATGGCTTGCCATCTTCTTTCACCACCAGAATTGATCTCATAGATCTCCCACTGAACAGGGTCTACCGCAGGCCTGAGCGAAACCCCTCAGCAACAAAGGCGTCTCCTTGAAGCCAAAACAACTCCGATACCAAATGTAGGTTTTAACCCCATATAGTAATTACCTGCATACGAGTTCTAAAACATAGAAAATAAACAATGCGAGATCATAACACTTAACACACATATACATAGAGATTTTCCCCTCGATTCCAAAACTAGGACTACAAGCTTGATTTTTCATTATGTTCCTTTAAATGTTACAATACATATTTATACATGTCGAAGCATTCAATACTATGTATCAAAAACCATTGCATCCAATACCATGGACCAAAAACCATCGCGTCAAAAAAACAAGTGCGAAAATCATACACAAAACCATAGGTGGGTCTGCCCAACCTAACATAGGGTTCAAAACCAAAATTTTCTGGGCGCTGCCCCAGACCCCATAAAGTGGTGTTACAGGTGCCCTTCAAACCCCCTATTAACTACGTAGGCTAGTCGCGGAAAGAATATAAGACAACCCAACAACAATGTTGTGGTTACTCCAAGATCAAAGACAGATCAACAACGAAGTTTATGTATTAATCATAAAAACAGAGGTACAGTTATCGCTCTTTAAAGAGAGTCGATGATCAAAGTTCAGATTGCAACAGCAAATTCTATAAATCAACAATAGTCCGCCCCTTGGGCTAGCAGTGTTGTCCCTTTTTATAGTGGCCAGGTAGAAATACCAAAAATATAGATAGCCTTGAGGTAGCGACCCTTAGAATCAAAGGATCCTGAGGGATTTGCCATATCTTGAATCTTCAAATATCTTTTTGTCCTCTTGCATTGATATTGCGTTTCTTCTTCCTTTTCCTGGCCCATGTGCTCTAATCTTGATTTCCTTGTCTGGATGCGGTTTTCTGTCAGAGGGACAGTAGTTGTTTTTGCCTTGTCATTTCCTCTAAAATGGCGATCTTCCATTTTCTACATTTTCTGCATAGAAAAAGGCAACAATTAGTCATTTTACATTAATCACAAATCCCCTTAACTTTATCATAATCCTTTATCATATGCCCATCTTAGAATGTAAAGAAGTTATGAATTAAAGGAAAAGATAAAGAAATAAGTGGAAATTACATACCTTTTCTAATGCTCAACACACCCCCCTGCTTACCCTTTTTCATGCCCTCTTGAAAACATTGTAATTGACATGCAAGGCAGTTAGGGAATAGGCTGGAGAAGGATTTTCAGTCAGTGGTCTAAAACCATGGTTTCTATCTAAGACTTCAAAAATATGCCCTGTCTGACCTTCAGGCAATTCATATAAGGCTCTATATCCTAGTGTAGGATACCAGATGATTGGACTTCGGAACCTACAGCCTATCCAAGACGAACCTTCTCTCAAGATGAGGTCACCATAGGTAACCAAG
Organism: Pinus taeda; assembly: GCA_000404065.3. Taxonomy (NCBI): domain Eukaryota; kingdom Viridiplantae; phylum Streptophyta; class Pinopsida; order Pinales; family Pinaceae; genus Pinus; species Pinus taeda. Next base: position 67,479 of record APFE030140229.1, read on the forward strand.
CGATCATTAGCTAGCTTAAAATTCTCATAATTGAATGGTTCTCTATTCTAGATATTCCAATTGGAAGTCTGGTATCAGAATTTGGCTCTTGCTATGGCAAGGTCGTTGATGGCTAGGAAGTATTTTACCCCTTGTTGGATGACTATTGTGTGAATAGGTCCCAATGTCTGGATCACACCCTTCATTCTCATTAAGCTCCTATGTTTATTCCATAGTTGCAATGGGTTTCTAGGTTCAGCCATTACCCACATATCTAACCCATTCTCCTGTCTCTAGAAGGTATTGTAGGCTTTAAGCCACTTTATCTGGTTGACAGCAAAAGAGATGAAGGCCTGAAGCTGGATATCACCCACAAAAGGGCTAGGGTTCTTTTCTATTTCTCCATCCAACACAAGATTATGTAAATAAAACTCACATAACAATCATTGGACTTTCACCCCGTAATGCTTACAACAATTTATGAAATCATTAATGGTTTTTATCTCTATAGGCACCCCTACCTTGACAGCCTTAATTTTCAATTGTAAATACCTTTCCATCAAAAACAAAGCATAGTTTTTGGTGGATTTCCTACATGCTAGAACATCAATATACAGAGAACATAAGGTATCCATTTGATTCATAATTGTGTCTAGTCTATTGGTTACCTTTTTAACTTTTTCCTCTGCCCTTCCCCTTCCATCGAAGGCCTCGCTTTCCAATGCATTGATGTTCTTTAGCTGCTGTTGTAACTTCTGATATTTCTCTTGAGGAACAGTTTCCTTTGTGAGATTTTCTATTGTTTGTTGGGCCTAAGCTAGATCTTTTTATAGTTTTACTATCATCAGGTCATTATCCATCATGACATTTTTGGGCTGGAGATCTACCTAGATCTTCTTATTGCAACATCTAGTTTTTATTGTCTGTGTTTACTTCTCACGAACTATTCAGTCAGTCATGATGCTAGAGGAAAATGCCTCTATCTGAACTTCCTTACCATAGACTGGTGTGTTTTCTGTTTGTGCTTCTGCATTTGTAACAACCACATGTTGTTCTTTGCATTCCTGAATAGTAACGTGTTTAACTTGAGTCCTCTTGGTCTTCTTCTTATGGGTTTTTGCCTGGGTGGCTACATGCTTTGCTCCAGGGGTTCTTTTTGAACTTTGCCCCATTTTTAGGACCCTCATTTGTTGTCAAATTTGTTTAATTACATTAAGCAATATCTATTGTTCCTTTCACAACTTTTTGATTTCATTTGTTTTCTTAGAAGGAACAACTATTTCCTTTCTTGGGCCTGGGCTTTGTACTTCAGGGATTGTACCCTTGCCTTGGCCAATTTCCATGTTTCCTTCTTGGAACACTTCTTCAGTGTTCTCATCCTGTTGATTAGGTTTTACAGGGGAGGAAACCCTGGTCTGTTCTATTGTTTCCTAGGCAACTTCTTCTTCTACTTCTTCTTCATCGTTCATTTATTCGGGTGTGCTCTGACTGGTAGCAGAGTGTTCCTGAGATTGTCCTTGTTCTTCCTCCTCATCACCCATCTCCCCAGATATACTATTATCATGAGTAGAGTGTTCCTGGGATTTTTCTTCTTCCTCCTCCTCATCACAATGCACTCTTATCATGAGTAGAGTGTTCTTGAGCCCTTCTTCAGTATCGGGGTTGAGTGGGTTGTGGTGTTGGACATATTCACCCATATTGGCCAAAATTTTGGCCAATTCATCTTCTTGCAGAGGGTTTTGTAGTGGGCTTCCGCTGGGTTGCTCTGCTTCCTCTCCTTCTTCCTGACCAGATTGCTCAGTTTCCTCCTCCAATTCCTCTTCTTCGTTTTCTTCTAATTCTTCTTCATTTTCCCCTCCTTCAAGTTGTGGGGCTTGCTCATCCTCTGAGTCGTGTATTTCTATAGGTTGGCTACTGTTTCCTTGGGAATTTCCCAGTATTTCTCTGCTTCTTCCCAATCTGACAGATTGTCTTTGTTTCGATGGTCTAATTGATGTGTTAGCAATGTGTTTTCATTTTGGGGCTAGTAAAGCCAGTCCCCCATCGATCAAGAAAATCAATTCTTCCCAACTACTCTACTGTTGGCAAGACTGTAAATGACTATCAACCGAATTAAACCGTGATGGCTTACTACTGATTCTACATGGTGAGATTTTCTTATACTTCAGGCAACATCATGCAATAAAAACTTTAAGTACGCAGGAAAATTCACAACACATTTTTGTTCTAATATAGATAATAGTTTGAGATTGCGTGGTCTTACTGTGAATTTTCTGCCATCGCAAGTGATTTAGCTTTGGATAATTCTGGCCAATTCTACCCAAGGCTCTCCCAGGGTTGCCGGCAGGACTCCTTTTCCTTTGACAGTAAGGTTCTACCCTTCGTCCCGGAAGATGGTTATAACATCTTGCAGTCTCACCTTTTTCAGGGTCCATACTGGTCCAACGGCTGGAAGTCCTGAAACTTCAGTAATTATCTCATCTGTTACTGTTATTTGTCTTCCCCTCACAATGGAATGATCTTCCTGCAGATTCTGCATAAATTCAATTTCCATCGTCTCATTAGATTGTTGTAGACGGTTAAGGTAGGTTATCCATCTTGCTCTTACTAAGATTTCGCATGTAGCGTTAGAGACAATTACCACTTGTGGCTCAGTGCTAATTGATATGCCTCCCATTTTGTTCAAGCTTAGCACACTGTATAAAAACATGGAGAGGACGATGGAACAACAAGCTGTTCAAATTTTAGCTCACTGTTAAAAACACAGAGAAGACAATGGAAGAACAGGCTATTCAAACTTTAGCTCATTGTTAATTTCTACAGAGAAAAACACAGAAATGGCGTTGGAACAACAAGGCATGCATTTTTGGAAATACAATACCATTAGACATGCTATTCTCGAGTTTTGATGGAGTCATGATACCTCCAAATAATGAGCTGACACATATTCCAGTGAATTATGGAGATCACCCATGCCCCCTGAAATGTGATAGGCCATCCTCGGCCATAAAATAGAGCAGTATGTTGAAATACAATCATACAGTAGAATAAAGGAACAATGTATAGATCCATGACATGTTTACAAAAATGAGCATTGAAGCTTATGATGGAAACCGCTAATAAATATGGAAATGTCATGATATGATGCGAAAAATAGAGGATAGGATAGCTGACATAAGTAAAAGTTCTTATGTGGTCATTATCCACTTTAACCATTATGATTGATTTATAAATTATTTTCATTTATAAAAGGTTCGACAGAGTTATAGAACATAATCTCATTTGAAATCACTATAAAGATATAAGAAGAAGGGTTTATAGTGACTATTGGTGTACGAAAAATATAACTTCAATACCTTCAGTAGAGCTCTATTGCCCACAGGTGTCCATAACCTTGATAGAGTTTCTTATTTCACCCTTGGAACCATAATCCTTTATGTATTCCTAGGGAAGTGTTATGCGATGTCAGAATGTAGGCCATTGTGCTAGCTTGGTAAACATATGAATCACAATGCCATTCACTAGGAAGGAGTGAAAGGTGGGTGGGTCGGCTCGTGATGAAACCTCCTATTCCAAGGACTTTTTATTTTTCTAATGTGCCTCCTGGACCATATCCCTGGTGTGGTGGCCATAGTGGGAATGCCACTTCATTTTCTTCCTTATGATCATGGTAGGCTGGCTCTTGATGAGACCCCCTATCCTTCATATGACAAATCATGTTAGCAATCATATAAATATGTATCTTTTCTTTTTTCTTCATTCTTTTATATAGAACTTTCATATTTATATACAGAGGGTGGCTCAACACTTGTTAAGAGTAGTGATGGTGGAAGAAGTCTGAACATCTCAATAGAGGAAAATATGCCCTTATTCTTATTCAATAATAATGATCAAAGAGAATTATGGGGATTTAGGAAGAACCATCATGATAAAAATAATCAATCAAATTGGTGTTAGTGAAAATAAAGACATCAAAGTGATATAAATAGTTGTGTCCTTTCCTCTTTTCTCTTATCAATTCAAAGCAATTTCTTTAAAGATAACGATTTTTCTTTGGTTTTTTTATTTCAGTATCCTCTAGTTTTTTTATTCTTGTGTAAATGGATAACTATGCCTTAAATGACCATCATTCATAAAAATCCTCTAAATAGTGAAACACACATATACACAAAAAGAAGAAAAATGCACTCAAAAAGTGTTGTTCTTTAGATGGAACAGCTGTTGTTTCTTTAGAGGGACAACAAAAAGATATTTGCACACAAAAACCGCAGTTTCTTTAAGAGAAACATCAAGCAAAATAAAAACATACTTGAAACTATTGTTCCTTAAGAGGAATAACAATTATTCCTTAATCTGAACAAAAAATAAAGCAAGCACGAAATAAATTAACAAAAATGCGGAAATATTGTTTCTTCGGAAAGGAACGGCAAAAAAATGAAAGTGTTATTCCTTCGGAAAGGAACAACAAAAAATGAAAGTGCTTTTCCTTCAGAAAGGAACAATGAAAAATGAATGTGTTGTTCCTTCATAAAGGAACAACAGAAAATGAAAGTGTTGTTCCTTCGAAAAGGAACAACAGAAAATGAAAGTGTTGTTCCTTCGAAAAGGAACAACAAAAATGCGGAAGTGTTGTTCCTTCGGAAAGGAACAACAAAACATGAGAGTTTTGTTCCTTCAGAAAGGAACAGCAAAAAAATGAAATGTTGTTCCTTCGAAAAGGAACAACAAAAAGGTGGAAATGCTATTCCTTCGAAAAGGAACAAAAAAATGCAAAAGTGTTGTTCCTTCGGAAAGGAACAGCAAAACGGCGAAAATGTTGTTCCTCCGAAAAGGAGCAGCAAAATGCAAAGGTTTTGCTCCTTTGAAAAGGAACAACAAAAGGGCAAAAATGTTGTTCCTTCGGAGAGGAACAGCAAAATGAAAAAGTGTTATTCCTTTGGAAAGGAACAACAGAATGGTGAAAATGTTGTTCCTGCGGAAAGGAACAACAAAATGCAAAAGTGTTATTCCTTTTCAAAGGAACAACAAAATGGTGAAAATGATGTTCCTTCGGAAAGGAACAACAAAATGCAAAAGTATTGTTCCTTCGAAAAGGAACAGGAAAACGGTGAAAATGTTGTTCCTTCAAAAAGGAACAGCAAAATTCAAAAGTGTTGTTCCTTCGAAAAGGAACAGCAAAATGGCGAAAATGTTGTTCCTTCGGAAAGGAAAAACAAAATGCAAAAGTGTTGTTCCTTCGAAAAAGGAACAACAAAATGGCAAAAATATTGTTCCTTCATAAAGGAACAGCAAAATGCAAAAGTGTTGTTCCTTCGAAAAGGAACAGCAAAATGTAAAAAAAAAAAAACAGAAATGCAAAAATCTGTACATAAAGTAATTTATGTAAGTAGAAAAGAAAAAGTTATATACAAAATTTAGGAATAATGAAATTACTTAGTGAACCAAAGCCAAGGAAGAATTATTTTCCTCAGCAAGGATTTGTATATCAGAATCTTCCCAAAGTTGTTGGTAGAAGGATTCCCGAATAAGCGGTTTATGGTACAGTCGCACTCGGTGGCCATTTTCTTTAAAGGTATGTCCAGATCTGTCAATAGTAGTCAAAGTAATGGTGCCATTGTCATGCACTTTCTGGATTTCATATGGTCCAAGCCAGTGAGTCTGAAGTTTTCCTGGAAAATCCTGAAACCTGGAATCGTATAAGAGTGCCCAATCTCCTTCGTGGAAGATTTTCTTTTTGATCAGGGCATTGTGCCATTTTTCTCTCTGCTGTTGGATTAATGCAGTGCGTTGAAGAGCCAAGAACCTAATTTCATCTAGTTCGTTAATTTATTATAATCTATTAGTATAGGCCTCATTTAAATCCATACCGAACTCTTGTGTTGTTCTTAACATTTGTATTTTGAACTCTATTGGAAAGATGGGTTCCTTTCCAAATACTAGCTGATATGGTGAATAACCGGTGGTGTTTCTCCACGTTGTTTGGTATGCCCACAAGGATTCCGGCAATCTTGAAGCCCAATCACACCTGTGTGATGCAATGGTTTTTGTTAATATTGCCTCTATCACTTCATTCGTGCTCTCTACTTGGCCATTTTCCTCTGGGTGATACGAAGGGGTAATTTTTGCTAAATGTGATAATTTTTTAACGTTGCAACGATTTTATTACCTGCAAACTATGGTTCTCCGGGAGGCCATATCACACAAATATTTGGAACAGGAAATGAATGACGGAGTCCTTTGTAGCTCTTGGAAATGCCTCTGCTTCAACCCATTTGGTCACATACTCTGTTGCTACTAGAATATATTTTTTCTGATTTGATGATGGGTTGATCGGACCAACAAAGTCAAGCGCCCAATGCTCAAATGGTTTGATTACCATATATGGGTATAAAGGCATTTCGATATACTGTCTAGGGCATCCTGCTCTTTGGCAACTGTCACAGGCTTGAACAAATTTCTTCGCATCTTTAAATATTATGGGCCAGTAATACCCTCTTTGCAAAACCTTGTGACCAATTCTTCGATCTACAAAATGTTCGCCACATGGTCCATCATGACAGGCTTTCAAAATGTCAAGTATTTCATCTTCACGGACGCATCTTCTGATGTGCATATCTGCCCCTATATGAAATAGGTAGCCCCCAATCCAAGAAAATCGGGTACTACGTTGCACAATTTGTTTTCATTCATTGGGGTTCAGATGCTTTGGTAATTTGCCTACTGCTAAATAATTTGCAACATCAGCATACCAGGGTGTCTTGATAGTAACAACAAATAAATGTTCATCTAGAAATTTCTCTTCGACTACTGCTGTGTCCACTGGCTTTGGCATTCGTGAGAGAAAATCAGCTACATGGTTCTCTTTCCCGGGTCAATCTTTTATTATGATGTCAAATTCCTGTAGTAAGATCAACCATCTTGTTACTCTACCATTTATAATAGTTTTATTTGCTAAATATTTTATGGCAGAGTGATCTGTATATAAAACAATAGGATATCCAATGATATAATGGCTAAATTTATTTACAGCATGTATTACAGCTAAAAATTCTTTTCAGCAACAGTATAGTTTAGCTCAGCAGGAGACAAATTCTTGCTAATATAATAAATTTCATATGGTTTTTTTTCTTCTTCCTGCCAAAGGATTGCTCCAATAGTTGTGTCCGAAGCATCTGATGAAATTTGAAATGGCAGGTCCCAATTTGGGCCTCTGAGCACTGGGGCTATTGACACAAGCTTTTTCAGATCCTCAAAAGCATGGTCGCATTTATTTTTCCAAACAAAATCAACATTCCTTGTTAGTGCATATAGAGATGCAGCTATTTGAGAAAAATGTTCTATAAATCTCCTATAATAACCAAAAAATCCAAGAAAATTGTGTACCTCTGTCTATGTGGTAGGAGTAGGTATTAGCAAAATTATTTGAATTTTCACCGGATCTACCTGTATTCTAGCCGCTGAGATATAATGACCTAGGATGAGTCCTTTAGTCATCATCATATAGCGCTTTTCATGGCTCAAGCAGAGCCTGGTGGCAATGCATCATTGCAGCACCTTTTCCAATGTGTCTAGTGTTGGGTCAAAATCATCTCCATATGGTGTGAAATCATCCATATATACTTCAAGCCCTTCATTTATTAAATCTGAAAATATGTTGAGGATGGCCCTTAGAAATGTGGCAAGGGCATTGCATAGGACAAAGGGTAGGACCCTATAGGCAAACGTTCGCCAAGGACAGGTAAAAGTAGTTTTTTCCTAGTCTTCAGTGGCAATCTGAATCTAATTGTATCCACTGAAGCGATCCAAGAAAGAAAATAATTTATTTCTTGCTAATGTATCTAATACCTAATCAATGAATGGAAGGGGAAAGTGGTATTTATGGGTTTCTTTGTTTAATTCTCTATAATCTACACAAATCCTCCACTTTTCATTCTTCTTTGGCACCACTACTAGTAGAGAGACCCACTTGCTATTGGAGATCGAATAAATAAATTTTACATCCAAAAGTTTTTGTAATTCAGTTTTCACAATGTCTTTCAGGTGAGGGTTGAGTTTCCATGGGGGTTGGTGAATGGGTCTCACATCCTTTTCTGTATAAATGTGGTGCGCACATAGCTGGGGATTGATTCCCTCATGTCCAGATAATCCCATGCAAAAGCTTCCTTCTATTTTCTCAGTAGTTGGACCAACTTTTCTTCTTGTTTAGGAGTCAAGTTATTATTGATGTTCAAGGTTTTTCTTGGCTCAATCTCTATAGTTTTGTTATTTGAAACATAGGTAGTGGGTATTGTTTGATCATGAGTGTCTTTGAGAGGATCTTCTTCTAGTTCATTGTGAAATGCTGCTTCTATCATGTGACATTGTACATGGGATCTGAATTCAGCTTGGTTAATAAATTTGTTAATAACATCATTCTCTGTTTAATATTTACAATTGAGGACATCTTCTATGGTTAATGGGGACCTAATGTTTTCTATGAGGTATGATACAGGATGCTTGTTAGTTTTTATTATTGTTACACTTGGTTGGGCTAGAGGGTATAGAAACAGATTCTTGATATTACTCCCTCTAGTTATGGTCATACTGCCTTGTCGACAACCAATGTAAGTGTTACATAGTAATTTGTCACTGTCTCCCTGTCAGTCTCCCTACTGTGTTATAAAATCAAATCCATCATGCTCATGCTCTCTGAATTGGCCAAATGACCCTCTTTGCCAAAGTTTATTTCATCATTGTGATTGTTATTAAAATAACCGCGCTGACTGGCGGCTTCTAGTGCAACTGATGCGCTGCCAGCGTGGAAGCACACGAGTTTTCCGTGCTGGTCGAATTTCATAGACAGCGCATCCTCTGTTTGTATTAAGTCACGCTGACATAGTCTCCTCCGTTATCAAGACGCGGCGTCAGCGCTCCAGTCTAGTTATACACTCGTGTTGATCCTATTTGGGCAAGTTTGTTCTAACAGCCAGCCTTCCAGATGACTCCAGACCTGGTTGTTGGCCTTGTGAATGTCGCCCTCCCTTCTATGGCATGTATGTTCGTCATATGAGCCACCTTTCTGGGATAAGCATACTTCCACCATCAAGGGAGACTCCTTCTCCTATATAAGCCTCTACCATTGCCATGAGCAGCTAGTTTTTGGATATAGGTTTTTGACAGAAGGGAATTCATAGTGTTTAGTGCTGCTCCTAATAGGCAGTTGGGTGTGTTAAGTGTGGATTGCTAGAGAGCTTAAGGAAGGTTGTGAAGTCTTGTTGCCTTGTGTGAGAGAGAGAGTTGTTTGTCTTGGGAGATCTACCTCCAAGGGTGAATGCTTATGAGACTTGCTGGTTGGACCCTCTTGAGAAGGACTCAGCATCAGAACATTGGTTGTACCTTTCTCTGTTTTTGATTAATAAATGATAGATGACTACTGTTATGGTTCCATTCTCATTTGTCTTTGTAATGGTTATTGTGAATTACATCCTTTCTGACTGATGTATAGTTGCTTTTATTAGATTTTACGCTTGTGTTTTTCTTCTCTTTGCATGTGCAGGTGTCCATCCACGAAGATAGTGGAGGATCGTGACTGACCAGAGCAAAGGAGCGAGAGCGGCATCTCTTCATCAAACAATAGCGCTGGAATCCATGTAGGTGTTCATTTCCCACTTTTTAATTGCAACTAGGAGCTTGCATAGTAGCATTGATTGATTGTTGCTAGATCCGTTTTGGGCTAGTAGGGATCGCCTCTATCCGTAGAGGGGATTTACCTCTCCAACAATTTGGCGACTCCACTGGGGACGTTGCTTGTGTCTCTTGTTGTTCATCCTTGTTTTTGAGTTTGATTTTTATTTTCTTGTCAAATATTGGGGAGTATTTCTTTGCTTCTAGATTTCCTGGTCCACTCTGGGAAATGCCTTAATTGTTTAAAAAGCCATTACCTTGGTCTGGGAGCTTTTGGTTTGATTTTTCCTGTTTTTTAGCCTCAGCGCGGTTTATATAAGAACAGTCACGCTGACGTCGCGTATCTGTTTCTTTGACTTCACTGACATCACGCTTGTACGTTTAACAGTTGCGCTGGCCTTGATTTCGAGCCAGCGCGCTTAAGCCGTGTTCTTCCGCGCTGATAGCGCAAAGTTGCTACGCGTGTTGTCTGGTCAGCGCCCAGTTGCTGAGGGTCACCCGCGCTGATCCTGTAGAATTGAATTTTGTTCAATTTTGCCTCCTGAGCCTGTTGGTTTGACTATCCCCTGCTCTTTCCACCTGGTTTATGACTTGATTTCTGTTGCCTAAGCCTTGAGATACTTGCTTGCGAAGTCTTGTTCCACAAGGGTTCGTTTATTGCTTGCTTGTCGGTTTTGAAAAACCTTCCTCTTCGCTTTCACTGCTTGGTCTGTATCTTGCCTTGACTTTTACAGTTGCTCGAATGTGTTGAATCTCTGTTTGACTGGTTTTAACCCCTATCCTCTGGGTGTTTTCTTTTCTCTATCGATTTCGCACCCTAGCCCTAGGGCATCTAAGTGGTCGTGTGTGTGTCAAGGCTTCCGTGGGGATCTTGTTTTCTCGTTTGACCAGCCAACTTTAGATTCGCTTTTTACACTTGCTCTGTGATTGTTAAAGTGTTTTTGGTTGTTTTCCAAGCGATTTGCTTCCTCCTTGTTTGAATTCCTTTTTGTCTTGCTGAGCTTAGATTACATAGCTCGAACAAGTCTTAGTTTTTCCTTTGATTTGGAAAACTGTTTTGGTGTCTTGGGAACTTTGTTGTGTTTTCATTGAGTGATTTTATTCCTTTTTCTCGGTGTTGATGTCTCTCAAAATTCATTTTAAGTGCTTTGTGCCATTAAAAAAAAAAAAACAAACTAATATCTTTTTCGTTCGAGAGTTAAAATGGAAAAGAACATTTCGTTGATTTGTATTCTCAAAAGAAAAGTTTCGTTTCCTTGCCATTAGCTGCATTAGATTGTTTGATTGCTTGTGTTCGTTTTGTTTGATCGAAAAATTCCTAACCTTCTCATAGTTAGAATTCATCGAACAAAATGGTGTTCTTTGGCATGTAGTTTGCATCTAAGTAATTGTGAGAGATCATACAGTAGGACCTGAAATCAAAACTTAATTCAAGATCAACCATAAAATAAAATGAATTTACTTAAAAATGCATTGGAACTTAACGCAAATATCTAGAGGTCTAGGCTAGAGATGTGCTCCAGCGTGATTAAACCTAGTCACTCTTGCTTTCGCATTAAGGTTGGGTGATTCCTCCTGGTGTGATTCAATTGTGGTCTAGCATGGATTTGGGCTCCCACGTACCGTCGCGTATATATGGGGAGACTCCACTAGGTTTACATCCTTTATCCATAGAAAGCCGAGTATGCCACCTTGTGAGCCATAACGCACCAAACACAACATTCGGGAAGATTGACTGCAGTACGGAAAGTCCTTGGTTCTCATACGATTGCCAAGGTGTATAAGCAGTTTTATGGATTGCTTGGTAAACCCTTTGCTTAAAATCTCTAGCGCAGTCACTTTTGATCCTTTTCGGACTCCCTAAAAGAAAAGGTGTAAGTGAACGTCTTGTCACTTCGTGCTCATTAAACATTCGAAGGAGACTAGAGTCATCTTTTCGTCCTTTGATCGACTCTTGAAACATGAAAAGGTCAAGTTCAGTTCCTGTGTCTTAAAAATTTATTCGGCCGTGATAACATTACCTGGTTAGATCTTGTGTGCATTTAGTCTTGAGTAGGGTCTCTTATCGTTAGCTTGCTTAGGGTCTTTGTTTGATCATCCTGGCGGATCCATCAACTCCGTCTTCTGTCCCAACTGACCAAGGGTCTCCATCTTCTGTAGCCCCTGAAACACCAGTTTGTGACGCTCTTCCCATTGTTCTGAGCATCCAACCGTTGAATTCTCAAGATCCAAAGGATGAATTCTACGAATTTTCTTGGAACCCTGTTTGGGAGCCCTCTGAAGAGGATTTTCCCGCCACTCCTGTCGGTGTCCCATCTCCGATGGCTTCTTCCGATATGGGTGACACCTCTCCTGTGTCGAGTGGGCCGTCCATCATGTCGAGTATTGATACTCCCATTTCGGCGACATCCCCAATCATCTCTACGCCCTACACCATTACACCTTTGGGTATCACGATGCCGGCACGCTACAGATCTTTGAGGGATGCTATGAACTCTGCAACTTCCTCTTCTGTTTGAGATCAAAACATCATCCCAACCACAGGACCGTTTGTTTCCCAAGTTCACCATACTGCTGTTACAGCAGTCCCATCCAACTCGACCGTTTGTGTCGCATCGTCAACTCCAGTTGTTAGTGTCGTCACAGCATCATCTGCTGTCACTTCTGCTGCAGGCCCGTCTCGAGGTCCAGCTTAAAGCGGTCAATCGACACATACTCCTAGAGTTGTGCACCTCGCAAGTGGTGCTCCTCCTGCTTCCGGTCATATGACAGCAGCGGAGGCATATTTTCCGTACTTGTGTAATGTCCAGAGCCCAGATGGGCAAGGCCCGTATTATGATCCTGAGAATCATTACTTGTATACCTCCTTGCCTGAAGTGCCTTATGATGAGGCTTCCGTTCCGTTGAACGTGGCTTGGGGTACCACCAGGTATGGTGGTGGCCAGTACCATCAGGGACAAGGACAACAAGGACCACCCTACCAGGGTCAACAGCCCTACTTGCAGCCTAATCATGGGCAGCAGTATGCTGGCCAAAATAACCCAGGTCAACAGGGAGGCCCACAAGGACAACCCAATTAGGGACAACCTTTGGTCTCTAGTGGTCCGGCTTTTACATATCTTGGGCAACCTTCTGGAAACCCGGGACAACCCAATGCTCAACAAGGACAACCCGGTACCCAGCAAGGCTACCCTTCGGGGCAACCTTATGGGAACCAGAGACAACCTTATGGTCAGCAAGGTCAACCCGGAAACCAGCAAGACAACCCTTCTGGACAAGGGGGCCAGCCTTACGTGCAGCAAGGCCAGCCTACCGCTCAGCAACCATCTGGTCAACAAGGACAATCCTCGGTTGCGCAAGGGCAGCCCCTCACTCAGCAAGCTCGACCTTCTGGGCGAACAGGGCCGTCTCAGATCCGACCAGGAACAACCTTCTTAGCCAGACGGCTCAAAATGCAGGCAGGTACCAATCCGGCCTCCTCATTCAGGGTGGGTATAATCCAGCAATCCGTATCAGGGGGTATCATCCGCCTCTGTATTCAGTGGGTATCAATCCAGCCTCCTTACTCGGGCGGGTATCAATCCCATCCTCCTTACTCGGGCGGGTATCAATCCCAGCCTCCTTGTTCGGGCGGGTATCAATCCCAGCCTCCTTATTCAGGCGGGTATCAATCCCAGCCTCCTTATTCAGGTGGGTATCAAGCCCAGCCTCCTTATTCGGGTGGGTACCAATCCTAACCCCCGCATTCAGGTGGGTATCAATCCCAACCTGGTCATCAAATGCCACCTGGTTCCCAGGCTCAGTACGGATACCAGCAACCCTAGGGGAAAAATCAATATACCCCGTATCAAAATTATCAACAACCTGCTGGCCAGTATGGTAACCAATGTGGTGCTGGGGGGCAGAACAGCAACCCGGTTCTGGAAATAACCCCTACGGTCAGAATCCTTCTGGACAAGGCCCATTTGGACCTGGTCCATCAGGACAAGGACAATGGGGGCAGCCAAGAACAAGATGGGATTCTGGTTCTACCTCGTATCCAAGACAAATGTCCTTTAATCTGCAGCTACCATTTCTAGCGACGTTGGAACTGCCCAATGTGTCGAAGTTAACGAATGATCCCATTCTACACAATTCACAATGGCCACCAGTTCCAACTAAAATACCTAGTGACTGTCCCAAATTTGACGGGAAATCCGGGGAGGACCCTCAAGATCATGTGATGACGTATCACTTATGGTGTTCGTCCAATTCATGGCTCGATGATTCGATTTGGCTTCGACTCTTTCAGAGGACCCTAACTGGTTCGGCAGCTAAATGGTATATTGAATTGACCTGCGCGTCATTTCAAGATTTCAATTCGTTGGCCATGGCATTCCTGAATCACTTTCATTTACCCATTCGGTACGAGACAGGGACTCACCTCCTCACGTTTCTTAAGCAGGATACTGCTACACATATCTCTGATCATATTCATGAATGGAGAAGACGTCGCAGGTTGATCAAGTTCTGGATTCCTGATCAACTCCTCACCGACTGGTTTACGACTTCCTTTGTCCCCAAGATTGCACAGGACATTGCCATGGGATCCTGTGTAACTGAAGAGCAAGCGATCACGCGCGCTCAGTACCTAGACTTAGTTTACTCTCAGTCTGGTACTTTGTATGAGTACTTTCCGGACGCCCCCAGGCCCGGTACATCCAAGGCTCCACTCAAGCCATCTATCGATGGAGTCATTGGCTCTGTAAACCAGGCCTCTAAAAAATCATCGAACCCTGGGAAGCAAAAGTCAAGTGCATCCAACGAAAACACTTCTCAGGGTGTTTTAAATTCTGGTAACACTTCCGAGGTCAACGTCGTCCAGTCCACCATGTCAAGCAAGGCCTCGAAAGGAAAGAAAAAGGAAAAGTGGAAAGGGAAAAATAAATCCGAGCAACCCAAACAGGGATCCTCTAAACCTCCAGCCGAGGAAGGAACTAAACGCAAACCTAAGTATCCTTGCCTCATTTGTGAGGAGGATCGCTACACTATGGACTACCCTAGGCGATCCGAAGTTAGTTGTTTGTTGAAAGGAGCTCCTGGGGTCCCTGCGGTTCTGAAAGAACCCTTTCCCTCTCAGCAAACCCAAATGGTGGTTGACCCCTCTTCTTCTCCCTTTGGTTCCCAGGTCTTCACGGCTGGAACTATTCCTATTCATATAACAACTCGAGCAAAGGAGTATCCGTCGTCCGCCGGGAAGGAGCCAGAGGTTCTCTCAAGTGCTCCTTCGTCCAGCTCTGGTCCCCTCCATATCGAGATACCGAGTACTGAGACGACAATCCGACCCCCTCCCAAAGGGGTACTCAGAAGGTCTTCTTATAATCCGAATGCTCATGCTTCCCAGCACTATAGCATTGTAGAGGACTTAGCACAGGCTCTGTCGGCTATGTCTGCCTTAGAGGTCCTTCAGAGTTTCCCCCCCAGAGGAAGTCCCTGCTATCGGCCATCGGTGGCATCGACCCAGTGGACTCGGATTTGATTACCTTTGACCTCGAGAGCCATGTTCCTCGACTGCCTCATCAGATCGCTTTCCTCATTCAAGTCGTCATCAATTCCAAAATGATCCATCGTATAGTCATTGATGAGGGCGCATCAACCTACATTATGTCTATCGCATGTTGGAAAGCCATCGGGTCTCTGACTCTGAGTCAGTCTCCAACGACCTTTGAAGCATTCGACGGGAGAGAATCTCGACCTTATGGTATTCTTCAACGACTACTAATCACCTTAGAAGGGAAGACTGTGGAAGTAGAAGTTGAGGTTGTGGAAGCAAATCTCACATATAACCTCCTTCTGGGCCGGAGCTGGATGTATGCCATGCGTGCCGTGGCTTCATCCCTCTTCCATGTCATTTGTTTCCCCCATCAAGGTAAAATTGTCACGGTCGACCAGCTTTCTTTCTTCGCTTCCTCTTCTGAGGGAAACATACCATTTGTTGAGCATACCGCCGTTCCTCTTGAGAGTGTGGGAGCTGGACTTTCAAAGACCCTACCCTCATGGGTGTCTTTTCCCTCCCACCTCCGAGCCTTGCTTCACTTGCTTTGGTCTTGGCTCGCTCTGATCCTTCATTGCACTCTGTTGCAACCCTCAGTCCCTCCGCCAATGGGGGCACTGATCCTCTAGCTTGTAAACCTCGCTCGGCCGGGGGGCATGGGCAGATCATCAGTGTTGTTGATCATTTTATACAACAGGCCAAGCAATGCTTACGTTATCTAGGCCGGTTATGCATCAGTGCGATAAGGCGAAGCCCTGAAAATGGTTTGACTTGAAATGAGTATCATGCGAGCTCTTTATATTTTGTACATACATGTGCTTTCAGTGTGTTGTGTGTGTGCGTGTTTATTTAATTTTTGTCTCAGTGTGTCGGCGTGATCGCCGCTTATTGTGTCTTTTTGCTTCTTGAACAGATGTCTGGATCACCTTATGTTGGTTTCGCTGATGGTGCTTACCACAGTACTCGCAATCTGTCATCTGCGGCATGGGTGATATACGATCCTCATGGTGAGTTAGTAGATATTCAAGGAGTGTGTCTGGGTTATACAACAAACAATGTGGCTGAATATAGTGCTGTAATTGAATTATTAGCCAAGGCGATTAACCTCGGAATCCGCTCATTGGTTGTAAACTTAGATTCGCAGCTTGTAGTCCACTAGCTCAACGAACGATATTCTGTCATAGATCATCGTATTTTAAGGTTGTATTTACGTGTTAAGTTATTGGAAAGAGATTTTGATTACATTACTTATCATCACATTCCAAGAAGACTTAATGCAGTAACCGATGCATTGGCTAATTATGTATTGGACAGACATTTGCCTAATATGTAAATCAACAAAACATGAGAAGCATAAGATACAATAAAAACACCATGTATATATATCGTGTGTCGCACTAAGGCACTCAAAAATAAGTGTACATGTCTAAAGTAAAGCCGACGTCCTCAGTACATCTGAGACGTATGTCTCTCAAAAACATCAGTGAAAATGAATCCTAGGCATCTACTATGGTAGGTTATGCTCTCTGTAGCATGCCACTGCTCGTGCCACCCGCCTCAAAAGGCGGTACATCCTGGGTTCCACCCCCACTGTATGAATCTGAGAAGCTATGGGGACCTCCTCGATCCCCTAGTAATCTGGCACTCCCACCAGTAAGCTCTCGAGGTTGTGCACCACAGTCTCCATCATGTCGCCTACTGGAGGAGCCAGGGCCAAGACCCCAATGCCTTGTCCCTCTCTCCGTGCCTCTGGAGCCAACCCAAGGGGTCTCGTGGGTCCCACATCTGCATATCATAGCATTTATCAGGACATGTACATGAAAAAATTTAAAAAACATTACAAAGATAAAAAATTAAAAAGAGATCAAGTGTTTTACCTCCATCATCCCAATTCACTCCCGCAGGCAGTGGCATGTCGGGATCACCGCGGAAATCCATACCGGCATATGGCTAGTCCTCGACGAAAATGACCTGGCGTTCCAGCCACTCTCGAAAGAAAACACCCCATGACACTGAGTGACCGCCACCTCCACGCGGCATGACCCAGGCCCATCGAGTGGCCCTCGTCTCCTGTGGACCGCTGGGTGGATCCACAACCATATCTTGCAGTTGTAAGGTCGGAACTCGCTCAAACATGAGCGGAAGTAAGAGCGACCCATAGCCGAACTGTTTCGACTCTCCACGTCGACAGTTGCTCAATTGCCTCTTCATGCTGGTCGTTACCGCTGCTGCCCAGTTGAAAACAGTGGGTTGTAGACACTCGAGAGCTAATAATAGATGGGCCTTCGAGGCCTCGTGATTGGCCAAACTCCCCATTTCTCGGGTCACCATGAAGAGTATGGTGCGAAGGACCATGTCACCCACCATTGGAATGATCACCTTTCCACTCCGTGCTTTATGCGCCTGTGGACACACTCGAGCTATGAGCTGGTCAAGAGTTTCGCCATTGGGCCGTTTCCCCTCCAGAATGGGCATCACACCCCGGCGTGACAACCCAGTCAAAAAGTAAATATCCATGTAATCGAACTCGATATCATGGCCTCGGATTGTGAATTTTCCGTCAACTAGGTTCCAAGCTCTGATCAAGAGCTCCAGAAGGTCAGGCTATGCTCTCAGGCGTGGATTGAGGAAAAATTTGAGGAAACCGCATGCCCGCATTGCATTTCGGCACCCTGCATTGGCATAAGCGGCTATATCTTCGTTATCATGAGCCCTCTCTTGCCACACAAACGCCATTGCGTCCTGCATGACCACCAAAAAACATTAGAACACTAACCATTGAAGTTTCTAAGTTAAAAAACTTAAAAAATAAAACTTCCCGGCGTCAGCGCGGTTGTTTTTAAAACAGTCGCGCTCATCATGGCACCTCTTTGTTTTTTCCTTGGGTCAGCGCAGAAGCACACATGTTTTCTGCGCTGACCCGGGAAGTGGTGTGTGTAAATATAATCGATCAGCGCGGACCGAACGAGCGAATCCGCGTTGACCGAGAGCGCACCAACGCTCAAACAATTTGGCCAAATGGCAAAATTTGACCGTGGAAATGCTCCAAAAATGACTCAAAATGAAGCGCAGGGCAAGAGGAACCTACCTGGAACAAGCTGCCGGATGAATGGTGTCTGCACGGGGTGGAATTCGCTCCGTCAACTTCACAGCTCCACAACGTTCTCCAAGGCTCAAAATGGTAACAATGGTAAAAAATGTCTTTTACCCCCCTATTTATGGGAAAAAAATCTTAATTGACTATGGTTTTTATAAAAGTGGGTTTTTGTCATGCTTTTACCATGGATTTATTGCTAATGTCACTATGTTATGCCTTTATGCATGTTTTACTATGTTTTTTAACATATCGAACGGGTTTACGTGGGTGGTTTTCTTGTGCAGGTTCTCGAAACCGGCGGGGTCACAATGGTTCTATATACACTTGGTCCCAAAAATGTCGTCTTTAAGCTCTTTTCCAACATAAAGCAAGAAAATATAGCCGAGCTCCCTTTTAGCTCGTCAAAAGGAACGAGAGGCGGTCGCTTTTAAAGCTCTTTTTTCGACCGTTTAAATTAACAAAGATCGTCGGGTGTTTGTCGTTTCGCACTCGTTATTGGCTCTAGAACGACGTGCTTCTGACCACTTTTTTACTTTTTCAAGTCGAAGTCACTATTTACGAAAATTACTCCTCGGTCGTAATGATCAGGCCATTCTTTCGAGCATCGTTTTATACTTTTTCGGGCTCGAGAGACACAACTTTACGAAAAAGCACCCCCCTGGAGTTTTCTTTTCCGCGGTCTTTTCAGACTCTCTAAACAAGAAAAGACGTCGAGTTCTTCCTTTGTCAGACTCGTTAAAACTTAATGACATCGGATTCCGTCGAAATGACACTCCTCAAGCATATGCTATCCCCGTCAAGCTTGTCATCCAAAAATAACTGGGGTAATCGCCAGAAATGGTGGGCGAAATAAAGGAATCATAATCGTCGTCATTGGCAGTATGTTGTTCCTGAACATGGCATTGTCTGCATTCATTTCTGCGTGGGGACATCTCATCTCGTCTCACATTTGCCTCCATGGGTTTGGATTATTCTATTTGACCATTCATCTACTCATCGTCTTGTCATCACGACCCCTGATCATTTGACCTAAAATACTGCCAAATCCGTCGTTGTGCCGCCATTATGTTCAAGAGCAGTTGGCCTCTGCAAGAATACTCAACCTCCCTCCGATATCTCACACAAAACATATTGTCTCTTTCTGTCTCGTATCGATGATGTGGGAAACATCATGGCCCGCCTTTGACGAAGATCACTTCCTGTCGACTTCAGCTCATTATCCAGGAAGGTGACCTAGAGACTCCCTTCAGGTACCTTGGAGCCTGCATGCCTCAATGGCAGGTTCTTCGTGTTCGACGTGAGGTTTTCATCATTGGACTCCGATCGGATGACTCTACGGGTGTTCAACACCGGCTCATTCATTCACACGCCGTGGATTGTACCTATAGTACCTTGAGGACCATTGTCATTTTTGGTGGCCCCTCTCGCGTCTGTTAACAACTTTCATCATTGGCTGGTAATCAGACGATGTTCAAGCATGTTCGACTTCGACTCCTGTACTCACATGCTTGGACTTGTACTTCGTTCGAGTTTGGATGGAGTGCAAGACCCTGGTTCTAGTCTGTTGTGAACCAGGCTGCGATTTTGTGGATTGTTATTACATGAGTCGTTGATGGATGGCTGCGACCATACCTTTTTATCATCATGGTCTCTTCAGCTGGGTGGCTGTGTCCATACCACAGACCTTCTTCTTATGTCTTTTGGATGGTTGTGCCCATGCCTAGACTACATGTAATCAAGATATCAGTTGTACCTACGTGCAGGTTCTTCCTGGTGGTGTTCCAGTTCAGCAGTTTGGTAAAGCATCTCACCCCTCCCACTCTCTCGAGCTTCATGCTTTAGGGGGCATCTGTTACACAGTAATTTGTCACTGTCTCCCTGTCAGTCTCCCTACTGTGTTATAAAATCAAATCCATCATGCTCATGCTCTCTGAATTGGCCAAATGACCATCTTTGCCAAAGTTTATTTCATCATCGACTGTTATTAAAATAATCGCACTGACTGGCGGCTTCTAGTGCAACTAATGTGCTGCCACCGTGGAAGCACACGGGTTTTCCGTGCTGGTCGAATTTCATAGACAGCGCATCCTCTGTTTGTATTAAGTCGCGCTGACATAGTCTCCTCCGTTATCAAGACGCGATGTTAGCGCTCCAGTCCAGTTATACACCCACGCTGATCCTGTTTGGGCAAGTTTGTTCTAACAGCCAGCCTTCCAGATGACTCCAGACCTGGTTGTTGGCCTTGTGAATGTCGCCCTCCCTTCTATGGCATGTCTGTTCGTCATATGAGCCACCTTTCTTGGAGATAAGGTTATCCTTCCACCATTCATGGAGACTCCTTCTCCTATATAAGCCTCTACCATTGCCATGAGCAGCTAGTTTTTGGATATAGGTTTTTGACAGAAGGGAATTCATAGTGTGTTAGTGCTGCTCCTAATAGGCAGTTGGTGTGTTAAGTGTGGATTGCTAAAGAGCTTAAGGAAGGTTATGAAGTCTTGTTTCCTTGTGTGAGAGAGAGAGTTGTTTGTCTTGGGAGATCTACCTCCAAGGGTGAATGCTTATGAGACTTGCTGGCTGGACCCTCTTGAGAAGGACTCAGCGTCAGAACATTGGTTGTACCTTTCTCTAATTTTGATTAATAAATGATAGATGACTACTGTTATGGTTACATTCTCATTTGTCTTTGTAATGGTTAATGTGAATTACATCCTTTCTGACTGATGTATAGTTGCTTTTATTAGATTTCACGCTTGTGTTTGTCTTCTCTTTGCATGTGCAGGTGTCCATCCACGAAGATAGTGGAGGATCGTGACCGACCAGAGCAAAGGAGCGAGAGTGGCATCTCTTCATCAAACAATAGCGCTGGAATCCAAGTAGGTGTTCATTGCCCACTTTTTAATTACAACTAGGAGCTTGCATAGTAGCATTGATTGATTTTTGCTAGACCTGTTATGGGCTAGTAGGGATCGCCTCTATCCGTAGAGGGGATTTACCTCTCCAACAGTAAGCATCAGCAGTCGCAAGCCAAGGTCTGCCTAAAATTAATGGGTGTCCATCGAGTCAGTTTTTGGGGTTTATTATCAGAAAGTCGGAAGGATATTCCCAAGAATCAACAGATACCATGACATCATGTAGTGTACCTTCTAGCTGGACTACTGATCGGTCAGCTAGTTCTAATAAGTTGGAGGTTGGTTCTACTGATGTAATGCCCAGTTTTTGACAAGTAGTGGTTGTTAAAATATTAATTGCATCCCCTAAATCAACTAAGGCATTTGAAAAGGTTTTTCCATTGATTTGCACTGTCACTATTGGATTTCTTGGGTCTTCATATTTGACAGGTGCTTCTCTTCCTGATAACAAATCAGATAGGGTGCCAACTGGTTGGACTGTTGGGTTATTTGTTATTCTCCTCCTTGGTTTTTTTATACATAGCTTTTTTATGGTCTTTGCGTATATTGGAATATCTTGGATAGCTTGGAGGAGTGGGATTTTTTATATAATAATTCTTTAGTTCTCCCAAAATATCAAAGTCAGGATGTTCTATAGGGTGTGGTATGATTAATCGTTCTGGGAATGGGGGAGAAGATGTGGGTGCTTGGTCATGAGTCTGTTTTCTGACCACATCTTCTTCTTGTAATGGTTTTTCTATGGGTAACTAATTTTCAAATTGAACATTTTTATCTCCATCAGTTTCTATAATGTGCCAAAACCTTAATTCAAGGTCGTTGCACTCCCTTAGATCAGTTTCTAGTTCTGGTGTTTTGATTATTTGAACAGATTGAACTAGTTTGTTATTTGGGTTTGGGTTGGGTTGGGCTAGGAGTTGCGTTCTTAAGTTGGACTGGTAATTTTTTTGTAGTGTTGGCAGTGTAGGTTGAGGGAGTGGAATGGTTCCTGCTGGCTAATTCATCGGTCTTTGCCAATTTGTTTGCCAAGCTTGACTCTGCAAAGTTGGAGGGGACCATTGTGTTGGATATGAATTGTTTTGCCAATATGGTGGAGCGTAGGGAAAATTTGGCCAATTAGATTGGCTTGCTTGATTCAGCCATGGTGATGATGAAGGAGATGGCTGTTGTGACCAGTTTGAGAAGGGAGGTCGATTTTTCCACATTGTATTATATTGCTGAGCATAATATTGCGAAGGCTGGAAAGAAGAAGATGGATCGGGGAACATACCTGATTGTCGTGGCTGCCATTGACGACATTTCTTAAGTAGGTACACCAGTTCTGATTCTTCTTCTGCTTCTTTGTATACTGCTTTCAGACTAGGAATTGAGGGGCAACTCTCCGTAGAGTGCTCTTTCGTACAAATAGCATAGACCTGAACTATATCTAGTGGGCACTCTTTGTGGCTATGTTTCTTTCTACATCTGGGGTAGAATATTGCTAGATTTTGTGCTGCTTCTACTTGTTTCTATTTCACTTGAATAATATCGAGCTAAGTTGTCAAAGTCCCTAATATATTAGGTTTTAAATTCTCCAATAAATTTCTAATTTCTACGCAGGTTACTCCTTCTCTAGATATCTTGTTGTCCCTTGTGAAACCTGTCATATTCCACTGGTTTTAGCCTTGTGCTGCCTCGCGAACTCCTGATACATAAATCAATAATGTTAACAAAATTTACTTGATAAATATCTCCTTTTCCCATAATATTTAGTGTTTCAACCCATTGTTCATTCATGCCTTTAATTAATGTTGTTTTTAATACATTGTCAGGTAAGGGTAATAATTCATAAGGAGATCTTTGAAGATTATACTGAAAACATTCAACATATTCTTCTAGTGTCTCATTAGGTCTAGCTACCATCTGAAATATTTCATCTTTTAACTCTCTAGACCCACAATAATCCTGATATTTTTTTAAGAAAGCACCTTTCATCTGATCCAGTCGTTTATAACACCTCCACCTAACCCCATAAACCATCGTAAAGTAGCCCCTTTTAATGTAGAGGGAAATAATTTTAGCTTTTGGGGATCGGTGGTATAGTTGTACCCCCTACACAGGACATCGAATTCAAACAAAAATGTGTCTGGATCTTCCGATGTTAGGCCATGGAATGTAGGGATATGATGGAGAGGAATGGCCTTCATAGGTGCATTAACTGCAGTATCTACGATGGGATATTTTAGTGTGGAGGTTTGGGGGGTTTGCTGCTTCTGGGACATTTGGTCAAATATGTACCAATAGCCTCCTGGGATTTGTAGGAGGGTATTCCTAAGTTGGCTAGAAGGAGCAGGAATGGCCTTAACAACACTTCCTTTGTCTGGGATGATGAGAGTTCCTTGCTGAACTAATGTCTAGGGGGATTTTAGCTTTTAAGGTTCTTCAACTTCATTTTGGATGATTCTACAGCACTTCCCTTATCTAGGCTGCTTAATGGCTGAACTTTTCCAAGAGGAGATCTTGGTTCTTCAGTTTCCCATGTTTCTCCTCTTCCTCGCAGAGATTACTAGGGTTCCCTTCTTGTAATGATTTTGGGCTAGAATTCTCAATTTCTTGAAAATCTTGCTCCTCTGTTTGGTTGTGTACCTTAGCAAAGGCTACAGATGGTGATTTTGTGGCCTGAAGGGAGCTAGTAGGTTGTCTAGAAGCAGCGTTTCTAGGTCCTACTGAAGGCTGAAATTCTGTTTTTTTAAGGATTTTGTCTATAAAGGTCAATCAGCCAAGGGTCACCGGCCCCTTAGCTTTATCAGGCTGGGGTAGTGGTTTAAGATTATTTTCAAGCTTTTTTTGCTTAGTCATGCACACAAATCAAATACTTATTTCTACCCAAAATAACAAAACATCTGCAGGAAAGCTGGCGGGGGAACAGGGTTGTTACATGCTTTGTACGCAGGTTCTTACTTTCCATTTTTTAAAAACAAATCTCTCCTAGCAGGTACTTACACTACTCTCTTTTCAAAAGAAACAAATGGCTACACTCTTCCCTGGCAACGGTGCCAAAATTTTGAGCAATAAAAAGGGTCTTTTTAACCTCTATTTACCCTACATTAATTATCAATTCAAGTACGATTTTTTATCTCAAGAGTGCACTCAGTTTGAGGCGATCACTTGTAAAAGAGTAATGCTAGTAGTATAGTTCTTTACAAAAGTAAATAAATACTGGAAACAAACTCTAAATGTAATGGTAAGAAACTGGAATGCTTTGTAACTAAATCAAGAAGCTACAACAATCATTAGTTAAGGATGTAGTAATGATAACTCTTTCCTTTATAAATTGATGCAAATGAACACCAATCAAAGGCAAAATCTCCAATCTGGGAACTAGACAACAATAGTCAATGTTCGCTACAGTTGTGGATCTTTCTATTCACACCAAAACAAATACTTGAAATGATAATTCACTAAACAGAAAAGGAACAACAACTGGTCTATTGAAAATATCGGATAGTAATGCTTAATCTACAAGAATGAATTAAGCAGCAATCTTAACCGAAAGGAATTGAACAAAAATCTTTAACTAATAAATTGAATAGAAACTAAGAAAGGAATGTCAAACCTAGTTAAGTCTATGAAATATTGAACAACAAACTTAATCAAATGTAAACACACAGCAAATCTAGAACAATTGAATCAGTAATCTTATTTTAGCGTAATAAGCATTAACCATAGCTATAAGGGAACAACAAGTGCAATTGTAATGGAATAATCGAATGAGCAATAATCACAATTATAGGTAAACTGTAGCTAAATGAACAACAATATCAATCTGTAAATGAATAGCAATGTCACTCTGTAAATGAACAGTGATGTCAATCTGTAAATGAACAACACTGTCAATTTGTAAATGAACAACAATGTCAATCTGTAAATGAACAACAATATCGAATTAGACAATGTGATATTATTTCATAATGAACAACATAACATTTTCAGTTGCAAATAATAATCTTACTATTCAATTATGAATTCAATATAACAGAGCAAGAAATCTTCAAGAACAGAAGATTACTAAATAAAGAAAGTAAAGGAAATCAAACCACACATGACTTGTAATCGGGAAATAATGATACAGAAAGCAAGTGATCCACTAGGGTCGGGCCCTTAGCCACCAGGGATGCACTTTTGCGGTTACTCGAGGATCAAAGATGGAACAACAATGAATTTTATGTATTAATCATCAAAACGGAGTTACAGTTATCGCTCTTTAAAGAGAGTCGATGATCAAAGTTCATATTGCAACAGCAAATTCTATAAATCAACAATAATTCGCCCCTTAGGCTAGCAACATTGTCCCTTTTTATAATGGCCAGGTGGAAATACCAAAAATACAGATAGCCTTGAGGTAGCGATCCCTCAGGATCAAAGAATCCTGAGGGATTCGCCATATCTTTAATCTTCAATTATCTTTTCATCCTCTTGCGTTGATATTGTGTTTCTTCTTCCTTTTCCTAGCCCATGTGCTCTGATCTTGATTTCCTTGTCTGGATGTGATTTCCTGTCAAAGGGAAAGATAAAGAAATAAGTGGAAATTACATACCTTTTCTAGTGCTCAACAATATTCTCCACCATTGTTGCTTCTCAAGGCCTTGATATTCTTCCCTAACTCTTTCTCGACCAAAGCTTTGAACTCACAAAATTTTGTGAAGGTTTGATCCTTCTTCTGCATGAAACAAATCTAGCATTTATGAGAATAATCATTAATGAAAATCACATAATACCTTTGCTTTGTTGTGGATGCTATCGAGAATGGTCCACACACATCAGTATGAACTCGCTCTAAGATAGCGTTTGCTCGACTGTCTCATCCATGAAAGGAAGACTTGGTGTACTTTCCCAAGGTACAACCTGTGCATGTGTCAACTTGCTCAAGTTTACCTTTGGGAAGTCCTATAGATATCTATTGCATCATCTTCAAGGCCCCATGATGCAAATGGCCTAACCGCCTGTGCCACAACTCACCAATGTCATCGCTTTGCAGTAATTCTGCTTTCATACTCAATGCTGCACAATCATCTACCTCTAGTTTATAAATATTCTTCACCCGAATCCCTATCCTCTTGGTTTGACCCACGGATATGTGTCTTAGCAACACCTTTCCTTTACTGATGACCAGGGAAAATTTTAAGAACCCCCCCTAAATTTATAAATATAATAAATGGGCGAATCTCCATGGTATATAGGAAAAATGGAACGCGATTTTATCAATAATATAATATGTATATATAATTTTTTGGCGAATCTCTTACCAGGCATGGCGAATATTTTACTCAATTATAAAATCTTGTAATATCTTGGCAAGTCTTTCACTAAATAATAAAACTTTGTAAAGTCCTAGTGAATCTTAGCATTGTGAACTCTTAGAGAATTTTTTGAAAAAGTATAAAACCATACAAGAGCCACATGGTGGCAATATCACTGTTTTTTTTCACATTTCCACGACATCGAAATTGTTTATAAAATTATAAAAAAGCCAACCAAGTCCCTTATAATATGCAGGTAAGCTTATAATAGAGTCTGATACCTCTACTATGCTTGTCTTCGTTCAAGTGTCATATCTGCTATACTTAACACTGTGAATCACAACTCTCTCAAAACTCAACTCTATAGTGTAATTAAAACCTTTGGAAATTGAATCTAACAACTCTATAAAAAGGATTAGTGAAATAGAAGCTTTTGTGAATGAGCCCACTAACTATCACTGCTAAACAATGAATCTAGACTATGAAGTCTTCCATCTTGATCACAATCGTGCTCATGATCAAGGGAGTGCGACCACCTGGCTTGACATAATGGCCATCATAGTGTCACTTTGAATTTCCTTTCCTGTGTGGATGTTTTGACAAATCAATGTGAAATCAAAGTCACTTTGAATTTTCTTTCCTGCGAGGGATCACATCCACAGTTGATTAGTAAAAGATAATCTATTATATATTATGTTCAAGAAACTGACTACAATCTACAGTGGAAACGAGACCTAAATTCTTATTCTGAATTTGAATATCTTAGGAAAACATAAGAGATAAAAATGCATATGACCTTAGTAGCTATAAAACAATCACTCCATCATTACAAGACCACCTAGATTTTGGAACTTGATCTAAATAATGGCACTAGTTGTAGTGCTTATTTGCATTAACACCATGGAAAAGCAACAACAATGTTTCAAGGCACACTTACTGGAAAAGTTGTAATGTTCCAAGAATATTTAATGATAGCATCTAAACCTCGTACTATGGTGGGGAAACTAGGGAACCCAAATCTT